>OZ005651.1:120007230-120087230 GCA_963930645.1 Salticus scenicus | reverse complement strand
ATCATCACACACAAAAAATATGTTGATCACAGTGACAAGGCAAAGTGTTCAGTTGACAATACAGAATTGACTAACCCAAATAGCTGACTAGGAAACTTCAGTTAAAAAGTGTACTAGCTGAACTAGTATCCAAAACAATACCCCAGACTAGGAAAGTTAATATTATCAGACAAAGAAGGCTAGTCGACAATGGTAATTATCTGACCAGGCAGGTTAGTCAACAACCACAGTTATCAGACAAAGCAAGTTAGTGAGAATCTACACTTGAAAAAATTAAGATACAAAACGCCCTTGCGGGGACTCGATCTCAGGACCTCCGTATCACAAGTCAAGCATGCTACCACTGCACCACCCGTTCTTACTACGACACGTGTTTAGTTGGTTTTTATAGAAATAACTAACTCTATTAGCCTCATGGGGGGTTGTTGCACTAAATTTGTACTCTACCCTTTGTTTTCGACCATACTCTTTAATTTAAGTTTAGTTTGGTTTCAATAGCAATTTCACTGATTGATACTTCCCTTGTTAGTTAGGTTCAAAAATTAAAAGTCAGTTAGTTTTATTTATAAAATTTTAAGCAAAATCTCTTTTTTTATCTGCTACTAAAATTTGCCGTGCTCCTTTACTATACAGTTTCATGCCATATTTAAAAAATGATCTGTTAGACTTGAAAATACATAAAAAATTGATACAAAATAATTGGCTCTTATAAAAAATATGCGTTTCCTAAATAACTTTAAGCGCGTAATTTTTTTCAGAATTAATGAAACTAACACTATCCCGCCAAATTCGATGGGTTTATTATTCGGTTTTGGTTAACTAACCTGACTGGTCCTACTGACCAGTTAGGTTAGTCAAAATTAATAATAAAAATAACAACAAATAAATAATAATAATAATAACAAATAAATAATAACAAGAACAACAATAATAATAATAATAATAGCAAGGCTGAGCCTTTTGACTAGCCAAACAAATTATTCTTAGTCGATTGACAAGATTGAAACAGTTTATTTTTATCCTCTTATTTGACTAACCTGTCAAATTTGAGGAAAATGAAAAGTGTACCAGGAAAAGTATTCGTCTGACAAGTTTTAGAATCAAAGCTGATCATCAGACGAAACGTCATTAAAGATACATAGTAAAATAAAACGACTTTTGTGTCTGATAACTAACTAAGATTGTCATGTAGTGTTTCGATTGTTTAAAATTTTGCGCAATTTTGTGCAAATTTGTCAATGTACTTGGCAAACGTCTAGTAAGGTAAAGACACCAGTGCTCGTCACCCTTAAAATCTGCACCAGTAGTCGTCACCCTCTTAAAAGAAGTGTTAAAATAACCGTTTTATAACCATTATGAATTTGAATCTACCCGCACAAGATTCTCCAAAGCCTTCTGCTTCTTATGACATAAAAAGTTCGATTTCAACTGTTGGGGAAGAGTAGGGAGAAACAAAATAAGGGAAGTATACGTTAAATTACAATTGAATTGAGTCAACGTAAAGCAAATGATTAAGGGAATAGATATGCATTTCTTGATATATTTGTTTGCAGCATTTGACATTGCTCATAAAGCATTGTATGTAATGCTTATGAATTGCAGAATACGATTTATGTGCAACTTTTTAAAATTTGACATAATATAAAGGTTTTTAAGGTATGACGACTACTGGTGCATATTTTGCACGTTTTACCAGTGCTTGTCACCCCTGACGAACACTGGTGTTTAAACATTTTTAATAACTGGGTAACTTTTTTGATGAAAAATACTATATTTTCGTTTAGAATTATGATGGTATAATTTTTACTTTAATTTGACTATCGGCACCAGTAGTCGTCAGGGGTATTCGCAAATGTAAACAAATGTATTTTAACCTCAAGAACGTGAACTTTATTGCACTTGTAACTTTTGTATAGCTTGTTTAAATAAAGTCAGTCGTGGTACCTTTAATTCACTATGACTGACTTTAAACCACCCAAAATTTTCCATATTATTTTGCTGAAAAAATTAAACAATGGCACATAAACATATTTAGTTATAAAGAGTTTTTTCTAGTTTTCTGTTATATATTTTAGAAAAACAGACATGATTACTCCATACATCTGTCTAATGTATTTTAAATTTTTATGATGTATTTAAGATGTATTTAAGTGATGTTTAAGTTTTTTATTGACCGTGATAATTTAATTTTAATTCATATATATTTCGAAAATGATAAAATACAAAGGCTTAATTTCATAGTTAGCATGACTGTGATTCGGTTCAAAATTATGTTAAGACTTTTTTTTATGTTAGATGCAGGTGAATAAAAACTTATATAGAAAATATTAAACATTAAAAACATTTCTTAAGCAAGTTTTCTGTTTATACTTTATATTAATTATGTAAGATAAACAAATAGTTAAAATGTTGATCAAAATTAGCCTGTTGACTGTTTTTCTTATATAATTAAAATTGTAAGATAATATTTGATAACATTAATTAACATTAACATTTGATAACATTAATATCCATAATATTTGATAACATTAGCTTGATGTGTAGAATAATACTAGCAAGCTTTGCCACCTTCGCTGGTCCCTATATTTAAATAAAATAGGAAAAAATTCCTATCATTATCAAAAATTAAAAAAAAAAAAAAAAAACCATTGAAATCAGTCGAAACTGCAGTTAATGTTCCCGCTGGCTTCTGTAATAGCTTTCCGTCCCGCAATATGATGATTGGCTTCTACTGCCTTCGGCATAGACTTAACCGCTTTTTATTCCCCCCCCCCCCTCTCCCACGGGTAAATTTAGAATTTTAATGAAATATTATCAAATTACATATTGCGTACTTTTAACCAATACCCACACATCAAAACTCGCCTTTCTGAGTTAATTTGGAGTAGAGCTAAGGTTAAAAACGTGTTTTTTGTCCGCCCGGCCGAGGGAAGAGGGGAAGGGCAATTTTGCAAAATCGCCTTATAATGCGTGTAAGGTACACACGCACAACCAACCAACGCATAAAAAAAAAATCCCCTCCCGAAAGTAATTTGCAACAGAGTTGAGCTTGAAAACATACATATATATATTGCTACCCTCACATAGACGAAAGCTCTTCGCAAAATCTCTTTATACGTGTTGAATGCATATGACCAGCTCACACATCAGAAATCGCCTTTGTAAGATTATTTAGAGCAGAGTTATGCGTAGAAATACGTTTTTGCTACCCTTTCTCAAAATTTGGTCGGAAAGAATTACGCAAAATACATTTACAGTATTTTTGGGTACGCATCCAATCAACGCATCAAAAAATTGCTTTCCTGATATAATTTGGAGAATAATTACTCTTGAAAACGTGCTTTTGCATCCACCCCACACTTAATGAGGAAGGAGAGGTGAAGGATTTCTCAAAATTGTAGGGTGTGGTTAGGTGTGGTTAGGTCTCAATGTGTTAGGTACGCATAATCAACCCATACGTTTAAAAAAAAATAATTGCAATACAAAAAGAATTTTTATGTACCGTGTTTTAAAATTTTCTGTTGAATCATATAAATGCTACTGAAGGCAGCGAGAACCCGAAACAATTGGCTAAAAATATTTTAAAAATCCATTGTTACCGTCTTCTGAGCTTTTCTGAAAGTTTCAAATGTCTAGCTAGTCGAGAAGTCAGTTAAAAATCGATTGCAAGATTTGTACTGATAACGCTGCCGAAGGCTGCAGGGACCCGGAGCAGTTGGCTAAAAGTATTTTAAAAATGCATTTTCATCGTGTTCTGAACTATTCTGAAAGTTTTAAATGTCTAGGTAGTCGGGATGTTAGTTAAAAATTAATTGTAAGATTTGTACTGGACAAACAAACAAGAATGCACGTTAATAAAAAGCATGGTAAAATCAATCTTACTGCGATAATTTGGAACAAAATCACTCTTAAAAACGAGATTATTACCCCCTCCCCTGCTACTTACCCTCTGCTTTAAGTAAAGATATTTTTGAGAACGAATAAAATTTTATAAACTTTTCTTAAAAGCAAAGAATTTTCAAATTATTTCACATATGAATTTGTTTTATTCGCAATATTTTAATTTTACCATTTAATGTTTTGTGTTTTAAACCCTAAGAATAGATTTGGGTTCTAAATATGTTCCAAAGATATTCTGTTTCATTTAATTTTGCAAAAACGCAATTAAAATCAAACTATTGAGCAAATTGTTGCGTTTTATTTACATGACGACCACTGGTGCAAACACCTGACGACTACTGGTGAAACGCAGTTTTCAAGTTACGAGCACTGGTGCATTTTTATAGGTTTAATTATTATTATTTTTTAAAAATTGGCTTAACGTATTGAAAAATTGAATGTGTCTAACAACAACTAGAAGAATCAGTGTATAAAATAGACCTAAGTATAATATTGATACATAAATTCCACATGAATGCCACGCGAAAAAAACAAACATTTTAAAAATAAGGCCTTAAGAGTGACGAGCACTGGTGTCGTTACCTTATCACAAAGATGGCAAGTCTCTTGACATGTTTCGATTTTCTATTTTTCTGTGTGCACTGTATGCCTCTCTCCATTCGACCGTTGACTCAATCACTTCCTTATATGGATACGATAGTCATCAACATCAAGTGAAAAGCGGCATATTATCAGGCATATATCTTTAATATATATAAAGTGTATAATATCTAGAAAGTATGCATATAATAAATATTTCAAACTCATAAAACAGGATTTAGTTTTTATAATGTTACACTTCGGTTTATTTTCAGTTGTCATAAATAAAATTATACTTCTTTTTTAAAACAAAAACTGCTATACAAATTCGTGGTAGAGAAACGCAAAGACCTTGTGTTATAAGTGATGCAAAAAATAGAGTTAACTTATTGTTATAAAATATGATAAATGAATAAATTATTAATTATATAATCATTGTATTGTTTATTCGATTCTATTTTGAAGTAGAAAATAATTACAAAAATAGCTCTTATTTTTACTTACAAGCATATAGTATGTCAAGTATTCTAAAAATGACATTTCTTTAGTTTTAAAACCCAACAAGTTATAAACAAAAAAAGTAATTATGTTTGTTTACATCGCTTTACATTTGTTAACTACACCCATTTAAAAAGCTAAGAATGTAAACGTCAAAATCTATTGTGATCTATCCCTAGTAGCTGAGTCTTGGAATTATCTTTATCCAGTCATCCAGATCTCTAGTGTAGTTATGGAAATACACAAAACAATTTAGGCCTATATGATTTTTGATTCGTGTATAAAGATATTTATACTTTTAGCATGTTTTCAATCAAATGTTTATGATAATGTGGCTTTTTTCGATAAAGAAAATTGTGTTAAGATGAAAGCGCTGGAAAATTTAGGTATAGATCTAAATCTATATCGACAAAACAGTTTAACGTACACAAACATCAAACCGTCTCAATTATATATATTAAAAGCAAAAAATGTTTTATTTAAGAGACGAAAATTTAAGTTAAAATACATTTTAAAAACAAAAATACATATAAAAACAATTAAAAGCTAGACGTTTCGAAACCCGTCCGGGTTTCCTCATCAGTAATTACAACACAATATGCAAACATTACATGAACACTTAAGGTTGGTTGTTGGTTGTAGGATTAAGGCCGATTGACTCCTTAAGTGTCCTAGGCCTACAGGGGGAATGCCCTCCGTGGGGGGTCTTTCTAAGGGGTCCTAGCCCGTATTTACGCGAGTTTCGGAGGAAACCACGGAAAACTCCGAACGGCTAGGTCGATGAGCGCGACCTGGGATCGAACCCGGCACCTCCCATCTACCAGCTTTGAGCGCAGAACCGCTCGGCCGCTGGTGGGCCTGAATACTTAAGGAATTTAAAGGAGTAACGAATATTGAGGAGCCAGTGCGCATGCTTCATTGATAGTGTGGAGGTGCTTGGCAGTGTGCCAGCTCTCAAGGAAAATACGCGATTTATAATTATGAAAACCAGAATTTAGAATTTTTATATTATCGAAGTCAGGAATATGATCAGTTTCTATTGAATGGATTACATTTTTAGAATTTTGGTTGCAATTTTTTAAAGATCGTCTGTGCTCTTGTAGTCTAATTTTTGCTGTACGTCCAGTTTCACCTACATAAGCATATTTGCAATTTTTACAAGGAATTAAATATATTACACCAGTTAAATCCAAAGAAGGGGTTATGGGTTTAAAGTTAAAAAGGACATTTTTTAATTGTTTAATTGGCCGGAAAGCAGTATTGCTGCTTTGTAGTATGTGTATGTATGTGTGGAACCTTTTCGTTATCATATCTCCGAAACTAATAAAGATAGAACTGCGAAACTTCAGAATTAATACAGATCTGGTGTACAGATGAATTTTCCAAATTTTAGTGAAAATTGAAAAAACGCAAGGGGGGCTATCGGAAACTGGAAGGGGGGCCATAAGTCCGTATCGCAAAAACGGCTCTAACGATTTTCTTCATAGTTGCTATATAAACACTCTATTAGATGTCCTTTCGAAGGATATAATTGGTTAGTTTAGGAAAATTGATAGGCGCCCTGTATAAATAGCTTAATTTCAGGTCCCGCAAGTGCGTTCCTTTAAAAAAGGCTGTACGGATTATTTTGAAACTCGCCATATTAATTCTCTTTTATATATGCTTTTGTATGTAATTATTGTTTTCCGGTTAATAATTAAGTATGCGAAGTTTTGGTAAATGTTGGTAACTCAAAAACGGCTCTAGCGACTTTCTTGAAAATTGTTACATAAATCCATTTTAGCTATCCTATCTCATGTATTACGTGGTTATTACAGGAAAAATAACAGTCATCCTGATTAGGTAGGTCAGTTTTAGATCTCGGAAATTGGTGTTTGAAAAAATAACTATAATCACCCCCCCCCTTATTTTTTAACTCGCTATGTAAATTCTGTTTTAAATGTTTATATATATAGGGGAGACCCGTGTACCTAGGGCCATCATGTACCTAGGGTCACCCTACTACTTTATTTGAATAATATTTAATTTTAAGTTTTAATACTCAATTGGTCGAGTAACAACACCAGTTGCTACTTTTACAACTACTTTGGAACTTTTGAGGAGAGAGTTTTGAGAACTTACATGTAGAAAACGAATTTACATGGTTTGAAGTAAAATTTTGCAGCTCATCTCTTTTGCTATTTTACAAAGGCAAGTCAAATATTTTTCTTTCATTTCTAGTGTATAATTTTGCTTGTTATATTGAGTAATAAATGAGATATTTAATTAGTCTTCTCTGCATGTGGATTTTTTAGTGGAAGGCATTTTGAATGAAGTTACCAAAACTTGTACCTAGGGCCATATCGCTGCCTTGTACCTAGGGCCAGTGTGTTTGGACCTTTTAACACTTTCGCGACCGCATGTTTTTGTCTCATAAGTTACAGTTTTTCAAAACAAAATTTTCCGTATTCACATTTATATTACAAATGGGTATGCATTATAATCATACTCTCTCTCTCTAATCAAAGTATTTGCATTCATAGTATACTGATTGTATAAGTATGAATATTGTGTATATTTTTTAGAAACAAGTAACATACAAACTGCAAAAGAAACGCTCACTGCTCGAGTTTCATATTTTCAAATGACGTGAGTCTACGTCAGCGGTCGAGAAAATGTTAAGAAACACAGTACAGCCTATAGTAATTCGATGCTGGAAAACCCTGGTAAACCAATCACTATATATGACGTTGCTGAAAGTATTGGCATGTCCTATGCGTCGGCCTTTACTCCTGTAAACATTCTATCAGGCTTACGTGTATGCGTCATATAGCCAATAAATCAAAACACATTCACTGAAGATGAATATTTAAGTTCAAATGTGACTGAAAGACAAGACCCGTCCATAAATTAAAATAAATAAATAAATAAAATAAAAAATCCAGACAGAAAGTGAATCAACTATGATAGAATTGGATGTATCTGTTTGTGTCCTGTTGAAATTTCGAAACCTTCAACATCTAACATCTTTTCGTGTGTTATGCTTTAACAGGTACGAACCTAAGCAAAACCTTTACCTAAAGCAAAACCTCCCATATCAAAGAAAAGATGTGACCGAAAACCAGAGAGATCTAGAAATCCAAGAGACACTTCAGAAAAAAAAAAAAAAAGAAAGAAAGAAAGAAATTGAAGGGGAAAAAAAAACATTCTGTTAGAATATCCCAAAGAAAAGAAAAAAAAAGTGAAAATTTTCGTGTTTTAAATTAAGGCAACTACATGATAATTATTATATGATAAATAAATATATTACTTGATATTCTTTCTTTTATAAAATACATTTTTACATGCTTATTTTCTATTTATTAAAAAGTGAAATCTAAATTTGAGAGAATGGCCCTAGGTACAATGAGGTCTGGCCCCAGGTACAATGAGGGTGTTGGACCTAGGGCCATGAGTGAAGTTTTTTTAAAAACCTACTATTTATCGGAATTTATTATTTTAGGTATTTATATTAATCCCAATTGGAAGTAATTAGTCCTAAAGATATGTATATATCAGTTTGATAATTTTAAACAGGTCAAGGGCTCTGTTTTTGGGCATTGAAAAAAAGCGGCCCTAGGTACACGGGTCTCCCCTATATATATATATATATATATATACATACATACATACATATATATATATTAGCTTTCTCTTATAGGAAATTTGTTTGGTGTCTACTTCGTTAGGTCAATTTTATGTCTTCGCTGATCACATTATTTCTAAAAAATGCATATAATACGTGTAATAGTGGGTAATGGAAGTCGTGTGGTTGTTTCACACCAGATTTTTAATCTGCTATTTCAGTAATAAATTTTCTACTTTAAAACAACTTACTTTATTTAAAGACTCAATTAAGTAAGACAAAGAAGCCTATTTTAAAATAATGGTATTCACACTGTGTAATAAGTGAAATAATAATCGTTTTGTAAATGTTACGTTAGTCACAAGAGAATAATACTCTCTTCTTTTTCTTTAAAATAAATTAATTAATAATAAGTAAGTATTTAGTAACCGTTCTTTGTATCATGCATTTTACACCTAAAATTCATACGTGTATGTCTTTTGTAGGTTTGCACAAAGTAGAATTCAATTCTAAAATTCCTCATTGTGAAGGTTTTATGCATTCAGTTGTTTTAAAGTCACTTGAACTATCCTAAAGGTGCTTGAAAAATTACTAAAACTGTAATATATATTAAATTGCAAGAGAGTGGATGGTAGAGTTAAGAAAAGTTATTTGTATTTAATTATTTTTCATTAAACGGTTCTCTCGTTTTATAAAAGAGGTTTTGATCATTAAAGAACTTTTCTTTGTATTCTTTTATAAGCATTCTTTAATCTAACTTTTAGTGATATATATCAGATAAAAAATAAAGAAGCTATTCATAAGAATAACTATTTTTGATTTTTTTTTTTTTTTTTTCACTTATCTTTGCACAAGAAGAAAGATTTTATGTTTTTATTTTCTGATCACATACAAGATAGCAACCAAACTCGAAATTGTAGAACACGTGACATAAATGGAAACATTTGAAGCAGAATGATATAACTAACACTAATACTAAACTACATAGTAACCAAGTAAGAAAAATAACTTTTTATTTGAAATTTTCATCTAAATTTTTATTTTAATAAGTAAATTGGAATTAAATGAATGTAACTCAACTTTTACTTACAAACTTTGAATAAACACCATAAAATGCAATAAACTCGCAACAATTGTTTCGGGTCGAAAAAACACACGACCCTTCATCAGGCGAATACTTTTGTTTAATAGCCGAAAATATTTTTCTTGCCTGTAAATGTACATGAGGAAGGTACAGTGCACAGAGTGACCAAAAAAAAAACTTGATTTCAGATTCCATAAATATTGATCTTACAAGGAGAGGTCACGACATGGAAAATTCAGATCGGGACGAAATTGCGCAGGATTGTAGTATACTATGTAGGTAACAGCATATTAAAGCAGTAGCACCCACTAGCCACAGAATTTCGAGAAAAAAAGTGTTTAAAGTTTCCGTAATCTTTAAATACAAGTTATTTCGCAAGTGAGCCAGCGCGCCAGTAGCGTGAGCGTGAAGCGCGTGGCTCCCATCCAGGAGACCTGGGCTCGAGACTACCTACGGACTCTCTCTCTCTCTCTCTCTCTCTCTCTTTTTTTTTTTTTTTTTTTTTAATTCTTATTTAATTTTTTATGTAATCTAAACATTTAGTTATTTTTACTTTATTTTATAATTCAATTCAAAATTTGAAAATTTTTAATAAAAGATTATATAATTTTCTTGAATATAAAATAAATATTATTATTATTATTTATAATTTAAAAATACAATAAATTTATATAACTTAAAAAATAAATTTTAGTTTTGTTTTAACTATAAAATAAGGTAAAACTAAAGAAACTGTTTTTAATTATTTACCTAAATATTTTATTTTATTTTAGGTATATTTAAAACAATTCTAAATTTTGTTTTTTAAATCACAAAAAATTAAAACATATTACAGAAAAATGACGATTTTAATTGCATATATAATTACTATCCAAATTAAATAATTACTTCTCCAATCAATACAGCTTCTTCAAAAATTACAGTATAGGTTTACGACGCTATTAAATTATTACAGGCAAAGAAATTTTATCTTTAAATGTAGATTTTAAATGTTAATCAACATAGGTACTTTCTTCTTCGACAACGACTTGCTTTTTTTCTTTCTTTTCTTTTCTTCTGTACATGAAATAAAATTCCAGCTGCTTTCTATTATTAAGAAGCTAAAAGCGTTTACGTAATTTATACATATTAAAACTAAATCAGGAAACTGCTAACTATTTTACACTTTGCTTTACAGCTTACTTATTTTTTTAATTATTTAAATCTTTGGTCTGTTTTTCTTTATATTCGTTATTTAGGGTTTTGTAAAATTAAAATTTATTTTTTAAGTTACAGAAATTTATTGTATTTGTAAGTTATAAATAGTAAAAATAGAAAATGTTATTAATTTTATAGTCAAGAAAATTAAATAATCTTTTATTAAAATTTTCAAAATTTGAATTGAATTATAAAAAAAAAAAAAAAAAAAATACAAAAAAAAAATTAAATAATAATCAGAAAAGATGTCCCGCAGCCAGCCTCGAACCCAGGTCGTCTGGATTGCAACGCCATGCGATTTACGTTCACGCTACTGGGGCGCTGGATCGCTTGAGAAATAACTTTTAAGATTACGGAAACTTTAAATGCTTTTTTCTCGAAATTCTGTGGCTAGTGGGTGCTACTGCTTTAATATGTTGTTACCTTCATAGTATACTACAATCCTGCGCAATTTTGTCCCTATCTGAATTTTCCTTGTCGTGACCTCTCCTTGTTAGACATACCAAAGCTAATTACAAATATATGGAAAAATAAGTACAAAATTTTGTAAAACCGATCAAAACTTTCAGGGGCTTCAATTTCTACAATTACAAAATTTGAGTTCTTATATGGCTTCTATATAAAAAAAATTTCCAAATAGGGAAATGTCCTTCATACTCCAATAAGGCATACATAAAATTTCAGAAATGCATCATAAGTTTCTTTGTGATAAGTTTAAACAAAGTTGTTCACAAGTTTAGTGGTGTGTCCAGACACAAATCGTGGAGAGGAGAGGGGGATTAACCAGCAGTGATTGAATCACGTGGTTTCTAGACTAGAGTAAATATTAGCCTTCTTTTTTTTCTTTCTTTTTTTTTTTTTAATTCACTTTACATTACATTTATATGATAGAGAAAGTATTGTATTTGGGAGAAATTTTCCAATTTCATTTTTTGTTGTATAGATACGTTTTGGGGTTTACGGTGATCAGGAAGTTGGCATTCGGCGGTTGGTCTGTGAAACTGTTATCAGCAAAACTCAAGAAAAAATATTAGAAAGAAGTCTAAACTCGGCATTCTAAATCCGCATTGGGGATGCTGCTTGAAACTTTTTATTAAAATCGGAGAAATGGTTCGTTTACAGGAACATCCAAGAATATTCAAATGCATTACGTCTATGGGAGAAACTGGTAGATACAATTTGTTACCTTTAGATTCTACATAACAGCGTGAAATAAAAATATATTATTTATTTGCATAAAAGAATGTTTTATATAGGATATGGTATAAAAAAGCATGCACCATTTATTTACAGGGCCAAACAAAAGAGTTCCAATATGACTATACTTGAAAACTGCTAGAAGTGCATTTAAATGGCAACAAGAATTTGTTTTAAATTATCTTCAAAAATATGATGGAACGCGATTTGTGCAATCACTTTCCTTTTTTCTCGTTCAGTGATGTTATTATAAATAAATAAATTGTGAAACAATAAAATATTCTAATATTTTCAACAAGCGTAATAAATCTTATTAAGTATTTGTAAACAAATCATGAGTTGAATGCCTAAAAGTAATTACATTTACAAAATACAGCAAAATTTTATTCCCTCGGTATTCAATTCGGTCCCTCTCCTATATATACGAGCACTTCTCCAGATTCAGAATTCTTTTTGCACTGAAGACGGTACGCTTTAGGCTACCGAAACAGCTGTATGCACCTCAATAATTTTTCTTTGGCGTTTCTGACGTAGTAGTTTATTCCTGTTTTAAAATTTTATTGTGTTAGGTGCCTTAGTGTAGCCGTCACGGCCGAAAGAAAGAAAAAAATAGAGGGCGTAAAAGGATTGCAACTGTGGTGTGTTTGACTACACCATATTTCACAATAAATATGACGAATTCCAACAATATTTCACGAAACGACGTGATTGATTCTAGATATAATTTATTATTTCGATAAGTTAATCAGACCATTAAATGCATTTTACTTTTATTTTAATAAGGCTTTTCCCTTTTTTTTATTTGTGTGCGTGTGTGTTCATGTGTATTCGTTTTCATGCCATAAAACAAAGACAGACTGTGACAGGGATAAAATTATTTGACAGGAAAAATTCAACTTTTGAGCTATCAGCGTTAACCAATCAATAAACGAAAATTGGACTTACATGGTTGCTCATTTAATTCAAATACATGTATTGGAATTTGTAAACAAATTTTTATGCCATACTTTTGTGCCAGGTTCAATCCCAGGTCTTGCTCATCGACCTAGCCATTAGGTGTTTTTCGTAATTTTCTCCGAAATTTGCGTAAATACTGCCAGGACCTCTTAGAAAGATCCCCCTAAGGCACTCTCCCTCAGGATTAAGACCCTAGTGCAATCAATTGGCCTTAATCCTAACACCACCACACCACTACCCATAATTTCGTAAATATCAAATCAAACTGAATTCAATATTTTTTAAAATATATGTAGAAAACTGAAAGGGTAGGTTTATGAAATATTTTGAGCGACAAAATTGCCGTCCATGTTTCGGATATTGGCGACATTTGCTGATAATTTGGAGATAAATGTCTCCTTGTTTGCGTAAACTCTACGTTCATATATACATATATTTCTTATTCTACTAAATACTAAACTCTCTTATGTAAAATTCATGTTAAAGTATTGTAAGTGAGTTTAATGTGGTAAAATGTTTGTAATGTACTACAAGCGATTAAACGAAGCGAGAAGACCTATCTTGAAATCACTTAAACCTAAGCAAGTCCTTGAACCTTGACAAATTGTTGTAGATATATCGGAGTCTGGCTGGTCTGAGCCTACATTTTTCCCAATAAAGGCTATTTTTTTTTCAATCTGCTATAAATACGTTATCACCTGCAATCAGATTAAAAGTAGGATAAAATAGTTCTTCATAATACAGGCTATAATTGTACTTGAACTCGAACATACACGGCAAATAACATACATTCATGCAGGCGCATGAACTCTGCACACATATACCCGTGCACCTACACAGTAAAATCTTGCATAACTCATGAATTATTAAATACTTCTCATATTTGTTGGGAAAGACATAGCCATTGTAAACGAAACTGGTAAAAGTCTACAGGATACAGATTCCGATTCTGGCTTCCAGTTGCTTTAGTTTTATGTCAAACCGGGCGATCCGGGCCTACACTGCTACCGTACGGGCCGAAATCTTTATTTTGTTTTCGGACCGTGTCCAAGTTCAAATATCAGTGGTGTTCGGACCTCTAAACCTGGGATCCTTCTAGTTTGGATGCGAGGGGGAATTACCTCCATTTCTCCTCTCACGTGGATACACCAGTGCACAAGTTAGTCTCAGTCAGACTAAAATGTAAATGTGTTTACATAGTTATATAAAGAATGTTTTCACTCGCAGTTTGTGTAAAAATGTGTAGCTTCAGATCATTTATCCCCTGAAACGAGATCTGAAGATATACGCAATTAATTTTATTAACTTATGTCAAGGAATTTCATAGCTGCCAGCCACTACGATTTTTGGATAACGGAATTTTTTTTATACAATTTTTCATCTTATTTAGTCTTATACTATTAAGTGAGCAATATTTGTATATATATATATGTATATTTCACTGTTCTCGAAAACGGTAACTCGGACAGTCACGTGTTTTAACACAAAGGTGCCCTCCATAGGGTCATTGTGCACATCGAAGTCAGATTTTCGAATTTTTAATTAGTTTTCTTTTAATTAATAAAAATATGAAAATACAACTTCCCATTTCTGTAATGACGCAGAATGGAGAATCTTAGGAGAGATTTGATTGGTTCATTTGATTTTCATTGATTTGAGTATATTTTACATTAAACTACAGCTACGTTATGAGGAATTACAAGAGTTTTGAATGGTTTATTTGATTTTCATTCATTTGAGTGTATTTTACGTTGAACTAGAGCTACTTTATGAGGAATTACGAGAGATTTGATTGATTGATTTTATTTTCATTGGTTTCAGCGTATTGTACGTTGAACTAGAGCTACGTTATGAGGAATTACGAGATATTTGATTGATTTATTTTATTTTCATTGATTTGAGCGTATTTTACGTTGAACTAGAGCTGCGTTATGGGGAATTACGAGAGATTTGATTGGTTTATTTGATTTTCATTGATTTGAGTGTATTTTACGTTGAACTAGAGCTACGTTTAGATTTTATTAAAAAAGATTTGAATTTTTAATATTTTAATATTATGCGACTTTTACAGAGAACAAATTACGATTGGCGCCGCGCCGCAGGCGACCGAGAGCATGTCTTTTGGTAAAAAATTTCATGGGTCTCTGGCCAGCTAGCTGTATTAAACTGCTAAAATTTTACAAATTTTTTCTATAAAAAAAATACCTGTATCCAAAAATCGGAACTATTGGCAGCTATGACATTAGAAAGTGGTTAAAATCAGTGTTTTGTGCTGTCATAACCTCTGATGCAAAACTGAAATTTTGTATATGAATTATCAGCACATGAAGCTACATTTCATTCTTCTTTGCAATTTTTTATAGGGACCATATAATAATTTTAATTTTCTCATTCTTTAAATTAAACTCCTTGAAATTTTTGTTTGACTTTATAAAATTCTGTACTGTTTTAATAACTTCTACAATTTACAATAAATGTCTAAGATATTACGAAATTAAATCTGAGGTCAAGCAATTAAGTCTGAGATTAAGGTTTTAACTGTACGCAAAAGTCCATAACAACAATATTTACATAAAAACTAAAAATTATAACAGAATGAAGTACTTATAGTGTTCATTTGACTGGTATAACTTTGTAGATTCTTATACTCAATCTTTTTTTTTTTTTTTTTTTTTAGTTATGGTATGATTTTAAACGTAAAATAAAAAATTAGAGTTAAAAGAATGGCTTAACTCTAATTTTTTATTAAAAAATTTCTTTCAAAATTTTTCTTTTTATTCAAAATTTCTTTAAAAATTTTTCTCTTTCAAAATTTTTTTGGAAAAAAATGTCTATTAAATTATCTATTACTAAGTTACCCCTTACGACCTAATTATGTTCAGGAAGAATTGTAGCAATGTCTTTTGACGATACTTCTATCTCATCTCTTGATTTGGGCCATAAAAATATGGTTCCGTGTTTACTACGTTATGTCGCTTAAAAAAAAAAAAAAAATGACTTCTGGGTCACCTACTTAACTGATTTGCTGAACTTGACCGACGAAATGGGCATTTTGTTTTCTTTTTAGGTAAAACCACCTTACATCCTAATATCCTATTTTAATATTTCCTATATAGGTTGAAGATATTCTTCTTTTTTTTTTCCTTCAACATAACTTGCGAGCATTTCATGTCAGTGGTTTTCTAGAGCTACGTAATGGGTAACTGATGACGATCTAAGATTCCCCCCTCGGAGTGGTCCGTAGTTATATGACATCGAATTTTTATCCTCTGCAAAGAGGATGATTCCCCACTTTGGTAACCCCCAGATGTATTATTTTACCTTGGTGGAAATTGCAAGGTAAGTAAGGCAGGAATTTTATTTCTTACAAACTGCTTGGGGAACTGTAACCACAACCAGGGTGGTTACACTTGCCCCGCGTGCAAAATTTCTGGGTAAGTGTAAGCATGGGTGGCAAACCAAACGTTTTAGAAATAGAACAAATCTGAAATTACATTCAAAATCTACATACAGGGATGGAACACGGGCGCAGAATTCATACCGGAATGTGTTTAAGAAATTCCTCTACCTATAATATCGTCGATTTAAGAGGTAGAAAATTTTCTTACATTGATAGTGGCATGAATTCTGCGCCCGTGTTCCATCCCTGTACATAAAAAACTTAGTTTTGTTTACCAAAAACTGTAGAGTTTACTTCACAAGTAAAATAATGGCAAAATTCCTTTGACATTGACACTCCGTCGAAGAGTGGAAATAAAGGATTTTTTCAAACATTGTCATTGTTTTACATTTGATTTCATATACTAATACTAAATATAACAAAAAAGTTTCAAAAAATAGATAAAATGACTATTATCTCTAAATTCAGCCTCTCTGTTGAGTTATAAGGTTACACTTACCCTACTTCAACCTACTTACAAGTTAATGTTTATGCTTTTATATAACTTTCTAACAAAGTTGAAAAGTGGTAAAGGATGCAGTTCGTCTGTTTGTCCGATGACCGAGTTCTAACTCCTGTGAATGTTTTAAAATTTAAAAAAACTAATAGATGTTATTCAAATTAACTATACAATATCTCCTATTAAAAATGCTATAAATAGCATTATTGGTTTCTGTAAAACAACTCATAAAAAAAATTAAATGCATTACGAGCTAAGAAAAGTAATTCTATAGAGAACATTTTAATAAATTTATTTTGCATTAAAAAAAAAAAAAAATCAAACTAAACAAACATTATTCAAAAAAGCAATAATTTTTATAGAGATTTATAATTTACATTAATTATTAATTTACGGCATCTCATAAGAATATTTTAAAAAATTACGGAACATAAGAAAATTGTCTGCGAATATTGTAAAATTAAATTTACTTTACTTAACTCCTCCGCCCCCCCCCCCCCCCAAAAAAAAAAAAAAGAGGAAGAAGAAGAAGAAAAGAAAAAAGTAAAGATATCTCTATCGTAAACTCGTATAAAAATTAAAAATTAAATAAATAAATACGCTTGCGCATAATGATATGAAATTAACTCAAAACGAATCGATAAACTCCAAGATTGACTTCCTCATCTTTTCCATAGAATTAAATATGTTTTCTGCTCTATGAAAATATTATTTCTGAACGAAGTTCGAAATTTTTGTCATCTGACGAAATAAGTTAAAGTATAAAATGTAAAAAAAAAAAATAGGGATTATGAAACTAAATTAAGGTCATTGATCTAAAGATTCAATCGTAATAGCTGGAAGGGAAAAAAAAAAGTAATAGATATAGGCCGTTTCAATCATCTTTTTTAAAACATCAGATATAAATATTTGGAACTTGTCAATAACACACGACTTATCAGCTGCATTCATGAATAACCTTTCATTCCATAATTATTCAGCATCAATATGTGAACTGATAATTTATATCAGGAAATAACTGAAATTGCAAAATCCAAAGTTTTTTTTCTTTTTAGATAAGGAAGTCCTGATATTACTACTTTGGTTATTAGATTAAAGAATGATGTAGAAATTATGTATTTACAAAATCTCTAATTTTCAAACCACTCGTTTCATTGTGTAAGTTATAAAATTTATTCTCAGAAACTCTGTTTTTCACATAATTACTATAATACTAACTTAAATGAAGAAAAATTAAACAATGGGCAACCAAAATCATAATATATCGCCTACAGTCGGTAACAAAAGTATCCGAACACTAGCAAAAATTCCTATGCAAAAAAAAGTACACTTCATACGGTTTTGTTAAATAAATCCTTGTCGAATCCTGTTCTTAGTTAAAAGTAAGTAATCAAAATTTTCAATATTTATTCTGTATTTTTATCATTTTTATTATTTGATGTCTAAATAAAAATTTTTAAATGAATGTTTTTACTTTAGAAAAAAGCATTCTGAGTCACAAATATATTCTTGCCAGTAATTAATTAAATTAATATTAGCCATTAAAGTGCATATACATATAAACCAGATTTTTTAACGTCTATTTTTCTCTGTAATTTTACATAAGATTTGAGATAAATGATTGTCAGAAGTTCTCTGTTGATATTTTTAACAGTGTGTCGATTATCTCTTAAACCAATGATTATAGAAACATTCATCCAATTAAAAACTTCCTTAAAATTAAGGATAATTTTTCAAATATAGCATTTTTTGTACAGTCGGTAACAAAAGTATCCGAACAGTAGCAAAAATTCCTATGTAAAAAAAAAAAAAGTAGAGTTAATACTGTTTTGTTAAATAAATCCTTGTCGAATCATGTACTTAGTCACCCTAAGAACATGATTCGACAAGGATTTATTTAACAAAATAGTATTAACTCTACTTTTTTTTATATAGGAATTTTTGCTTGCGTTCGGATACTTTTGTTACCGACTGTACAAAAGAGCTTTATGCATATCAATTTTTATACAATCTCACCTTTCCGGCGTTGCTACGGGCCCGTCTTTTTTTTTTTTTTTTTTTTTTTCCTGATTCTTCAACCAATATATTCACATAGCAATTTCTCCTTTAATTGATAGTAGAAACACTATAATATAGAAAATTACTACACAATTATATTGGTAAAAGAGTAAGGGAGGAAATATGGACCGTTGCAAGTTTGCTATCCCATCACACTGTAAAAAAATTTCTGTAAATTTATTGAAGTGTTTATCCAGAGTCCTTGTAAATGTACAAAGTAAATAATCGAGATTTTCAGTCTTTGTTCTGTATTTATATCTATTTTTATTATTTAATTTCTTGATAAAAATTAAAACTGAATGTTTCTATTTTAGAAAAAGTATTCTATGTCACAAATATATTCTGGCCAATAATTAATTAAATTAATATTAGTCATTAAATTGCATATATAGGAGATTTTTTAACATCTCCATTTATTTTTCTCTGTAATTTTACGTGAGACTTAAGATAAATGATTACCAGTTGTTTTCTGTTGAAATTTTTGACAGTGCATTTACATTAAAAAAAATATCGACCTACATATAAGAAGAAAAGGAAAATATTCTATCTTTCTAGCAAGGAAAGTCGCCTTAAAGCGCATACTCAGAATATTTTTTAAAAAATTCTACTGATATTACATACAGTCAGTAACAAAAGTGTCCGGACACTAGCAAAAATTCCTATGTAAAAAATGTACACTTCATCCGGTTTTGTTAAATAAATCCTTGTCGAATCATGTTCTTAGGCAGTCTATGAACATGATTCGATAAGGATTTATTTAACAAAACCGTATGAAGTGTACTTTTTTTACATATGAATTTTTGCTAGTGTTCGGACACTTTTGTTACCGACTGTGTAATATAGAACCAATCAAACTTATCAGCGGAATTCCAGTGGATAATCCGTAAAAAAAATTAAATAATTTCGAGTATTTGGCGCGTAAAACCCAATGACAGCATACGATTTGGCGAACAAAATACTTTCTCGCCAAATGAAAATAATTGTAATAAATTTGAAAATGGCTTGCTAAACAAATATTTGCAGAATAGTTATTGAATAACTTTAAAATTATCAGTTAAAATAGTTGATTTATTTATATATAGTTGATTTCTTCTGTAATTTATCGAATTTACTGAATTTTACTTCTTAAAAATGATTTTTATCGTATTGTTAACAAATGTTTAAGTCAGATAGACTTCAGTTATACGCATATTTAAAAATTTATTTAAAAAAAAATTCTAATTTTGCATTTTGGAATTATTAATTTATAATTTTAGTTAACTTTTAATATCTTATTTCAAAATCTGAAATATATATCTGTACTGATAAGTATAAAGGATTTAAGTCCATATTCTTGATTTTTCAGGAGACAAAAAATAAAGTTCAAAAAATTCTGTATAAAAACTTATCCGTTCAATACAGTTTTAACCAGGGTATTATCATAATATATAATTTTGTGAATAAACTACATACATTTAATTTTGAAGTTTGTTTATTTTTAACAGATTTATATAGTTTAAAAAAAATGCCTGCAGGACTTAAATCCTTTGTATCACTCAACCCAGGACTTAACTCCTTTTTACCACTTTGAGTTGTACATTCATTTAACATTATGATTATGCTGACAGTCCAAATACTTGGCAGCAGAATAAAAAAAATACTGGATTTATGACCTCAGTGGATGTTCAAAATAATTTGAACCTAATAAAAATAAGGTCTTATCAATTCTAACTTCCTCAAAATATTGATTCATGACTAATAAGATATATGAACAAAGTTGTGCCGGATTAGCAAATGCTTTCATCTTAGAAATCTAAGATTAATGAAAGGTTATTAGGTAAGGGTCCATGGTAAATCCAGGTTCGTGAAACATGAACGATCAACATTATTGAAAGAATTTATTACCTCAAACAAGGAATTCAATACAATATTATAGACTATCATATTATAGATAGGAATTATTACACAATTATTGAAAATTAATGCTCAAAAACCTTCAATGTCTATGAAGTAATTAAATAAAGATAATACGCACTTGATAATATATACCAAATTAAAAAATATATCTGATTTACAATACTACTCAAGCTGAATTGATTGAGAGGTAAATCAGTTTGAGAAATTATGAAATATTTTTGCATTTTACCTCTAGAAGCTGTTGTTATAAAATTTCATTGTCATTTTTTGCTATAGAACTTTTGAAGATTAGAAGAATATAAATCATAATAAACGATATATTGTAGTTGAAAATAATTAATAATAATAACAATAATAATGATGATAAACAAAAAATAAACATAATAATAGATTACAAAATAAAATAATAGATTAAAAAACAAAAATATGTATCTCCCTATTAAATGGCAACAAAATACGTCATTAATAATCCACAAGCAAAACACTAAAGTTAAAACACACTGTAAAAAATAGTTCCTTAAAAATGAGCTAAATTGTCTCAAAATAGCTCCGAAACAATATATACTTAAATTTGAAAACCCATGTATTCATTTTTGAGTATATTGACAAATTCAAAAATAGGGTTGAACAATAAGAATTCCAATATCTACATGTTAGACATGTCAATATACTCAAAAATGAGTACATGTGTTTTCAAATTTAAGTATAGGGGAGACTGCGGCACAGTGGACCACCCCTATTTAAATCTCTTAATATTTAACTCTTATAGTTTATATTGAGACTCATAGATGGAAGCATAGTACTACTTCTATACATCCAAAAAAAAAAAAAACATGGTAAATGCTATGGTAGCCATTTTATACAACTTTTATGATTTGAGCTGCTCAAAGTAATTTTTCAAGTTTGAAGTTTTTTTTAATTTTATTAGGACAGAACTATTGACTACAAGTATTGGATAGTTGTTAAGAAAAACTAAGATATCGTTGTTTTTAAATTTATAAAAATTATTAGCATGTTTATAGCCTATATCGAATTTTAATATTATTATTTGTTTTGTTTGGACATGGGACATAGTGGACCACCTTCCAATGTTCCTAAAACTCCAAATTATATATAATACATTATTTATTTTAGTTGAATTTATATATACAAATATAATGTGACTCAAAATAATTAATATAAATATGATAATAATCTTAATATTATAATAAAATAAATTTCTGAAAAGGGCAAATAGTTGAATAGTAGTGTAATAATTATGAATATCTAAATTTAATAACTATTTAAATTGTTTAATATTAAAAAAATAAATAAAATGATTATGTGATATAATAAATAGTAGGTTATATAAATTTATTGTTGTTGTTTTTAGGAATAACATGTAAAAGATAAAAGTAGAATAATTTTAGTTAAACCTATCTCACAAATTTAATGTAAAGTATTAATCTCTCAAAATAATTAATAAAAATGTTTGAATAGTAACATAATGTTTAATTATATATTTTATAATTTTTATAACTATATAACATTAATAAACAAATTAAAAATATATCTTATTGTTTTCAGTGATGTCACGAAAAGACAAAGGAAATCTGATACAGGATTCTTCCTCTAATTTCATTTCTTATTTATTTTGATTTCCTTTAAATTTTGGTAATTTTATTTCATGAAAATGTTCGAATTATGTTATTTAGACTAGTATCGCATAAGAAACTAATTTTAGAAGGAAAAAAAATGAGTAATTTATATTAATTCAACATGATCAACAGAGGTTGGTGCACTGTACCCCGGATTGTGGACCACTGTGTCCCGGTGATGGGGCACAGTGGTCCACTTTGTGAGTGCACACTATTTTTTTATTCGTAATGTATTCGAAGTATTGTTATAAAAAAATTAGGACATGTCAAGAAAGGATTAAAGAATGTTTGCTAATTTTTTCAGGTACCTTGCTTTTTTTTATTTTTTGGTGAAAAAAATTAAAAGTGTAAAAGTGGTCCACTGTGCCCCAGTCTCCCTATATTGTTTCGGAGCTATTTTGAGACAATTTAGCTCATTTTTAAGAAACCATTTCTAACAGTGCATAAAATACAAAGCATTAGGATTAATAAAATATTGACCATCACAATATTATATTCGGGTTTCCTTCCACTGAATCATGGGTCATGGTGATTAATGATCATTTTCATCTGTATCACTAAATTCTAAGTCAGGGCCAATGTTTTCTATGCTAGCTGATGTTCGTAAAGTTTTGTAGAAGTTATGGAATACTGGAGGCACAAGAGGAAGCAAAGTAAGTTGATCTCTCTTCTTCTGCACTGCGATTGGAACAGATTTGTTATTAACCTATAAATATGCGGGGTCGCTCAGAAGTGGGACATCTGTGCGACCTCAGGTTAGCAGCTACTGCTGCAAATCGGGTATGTCTGTGACCCGATAGGACATAAGCTAACAGTTGTGTCCAGCGGGAAGTTCGCGAGTGCCAAGATATATAAGTGTTACATGGTGCGCTCGCATTGATGATGATAACGACGACGATGATGATGGTTGTGATGAGGATCATTGCAGGATGTCCTCTGAAAGGCGGCTCCGGCCTCTTATTCTCCTTGAATATAATTTGAAAGACAGTGTAACATCCAGTCACGTTACAGGTGCTTGAAAGCTCTCCTGGCGTTGGCATCTGGCGTTTCCTGTTTCAGGGTAACGTCCAGTCACGTAACAGGTGCTTGAAAGTTCTCCTGGCGTTGGCGTCTGACGTGCCTTGCTAATGGCCCAAGGTTAAGCACTGCCTTTCTATCAGAAACAAGTGCCAGCGGTTCTCGCTGGTACTCAATACGCTAGCGTTTCTCGCTAGCGTATTTTGCGGGGTCGTCTGGAAGTTGCTCAGGCGTGCGACCTAAGCTTAGCAGCATCTGCTGCAAATCGGGCGTTTCTGTGACCCGATAGGGCATAAGCTAGCAGCCTCTACTCTTTCCTTTTGAGGGCGTCCGGGCAGCTCTGGGCGTTTCTCAAAATTACTGGTAGATTACCAGAAAATCTAACCCACACTGGTTAGATCAATGCCTCCAATATCACAGTGGGTTCTATATGATGGTTTTTACTTTGCTATTGCACTAGTTGTAATGTAAGTCAGAGGTTTTTCTTCCAGATGTTTATACCCCAATACAATCACTTCCTGATTATTGATCTATGATTGTTATATGAATGATCAATAAATAATAGAATATGATATATATAGATATATCTGTGGGGGCTTATATATAGATCATTGTGGCACCCATTTATGGTTGCTCCTTGCACGATGACTTCGTTGCAGGATATGGTCTTCTAGGCGGCTCCTACTTGAGCTGCCGTTTGTTGTGGTTTCTCAGAGATGTGAGCAGGTCTGTCAAATAATCTTTGGCTGGTGGTGCATGACCGGACGACTCGGAAACGTTGTAACGACTCGTTGTCCATTGGGCGCAGAGTCTGGGCAAACAGGGTCAGTCCAGGTGTCCTGAGTGGAGCCTGTTTTGCGGCATGTTAAGCTACTGGTTTAGCTAAAACGGTAAGCGTCTGTAGATCCTTCTAGTTGGCATGAATGTGCGAATCGGCTAGTTGGTGAACGGCGTTGGGGAGGTGGAATTTTGGATGGCCATGTGTCGTCCTCAGAAGGTATACGTGCCCTTCTGGCCATCACCCGAGGTACGGCCAGGATCGAGTGCCCGAGTCCCGTCATTGACCAACTTATGTTGTTCCGAGGGTGACAACCACGGCATTGTAATTCTGATAGCCGACCTCTCCTGGATCAGCAGTTGGCTGTCGTGCGGCAGGTATATTGCTGTCGTAGCGTTCGAGATTTCAATTCTTCGGACCGTATGGGCGACATAGTGAGCCTGGGCCGGTTGGTGGTGCGGCGAAAGCGCCGATTCCATTATACCGTTTTTTGAATCTGGGTAATTCGGAGATTTGTTTTGCCTCGTTGAAGAATACTAATTTTTTTAAGTGCCCTCAAGTAGACTGTCCCTATAAAATATCTGATCCCCTTCCTGACAGTACCAACCATTGTAACTCTTGCCACAAGAACGGCTCCCCATCAACATTATTCTTTCTCACAACGAGAGTACTTATTGACAGTAATGCAAAATCAAAAAAATCATCTCGAGTCATCTCTCTAACAGTGAATTGATTTTTCTTCCCTGCAGACCGAACAAGCTGATACCAATCATGTTGGTGGAATACTTGAAATGCCATACTTTTCTTTTGTCTCTCAATTAGAGCATGGTCTACGTCACATTCCATGTGCGAGTAACCTGAAATTAGAAATTTGTGATTGATGCTGGAGAAATGAGGGAAGTCAGCCATTGCCTTCAAAAACATCGCTGACACATGGATGTTTTTGCTTTGAGCACCGTATCTGTCAGAATAGAAAGTTACACATGTAACAGTCTCATGTACATTTCGTAGGCAGTCGTAAAGACATGAAGCAATTTCGTTAGTTTCACGACCATCGTGCCACGTGTAATGACATGACTTACCTATGACATTGTCATGTATAGTCAGATTAAAAGTCCAAAGTTGGCGTCTGTAGAAAGCTACAGATGATGACAGAAATGGATTTGCTAGACACTGTTGTAAATCAAAAACTAAACACAGTTTTTAGGTATCAGTTTTGGCTTCTGCTTTGCCAAGCCTTTTCTGTTCATAGGCTAAGTCTACTTTTCTCTGATGTTAAATGTAGTAAATTATTGGTAAAGAATGATGTAATAAATTATTTATAGATATTGAATTTCAATTGAAAAGTGGGTAATTTTTTTATCGATACCAGTTTTGCATTTATAAATTAAAGCATAAAATACAATAATAAGCAATTGAATAATTATAATCTCATTATTGCATTGGATTAAAACCTGTTGACCGCCAAGTGGCACAGCGCAAAAAGAGAAAAGTGGACTTAAATCCTTTATACCAAAAACTAATCAGAAGACTAGATCAGGAAAAAGGGATTATGTTGACTTATACCCTTTATACCATTCAAGTGATTCTCAAATTTCATTTCATAAAGGGAACAAATTGACTTAAACCTTTTATACCAAACATGAATGGTAAATTTCTCATTTGAATCTTTTTTACCAATGGATTTTCTCAAAGACTAAATGGCATGGGCTTAAATCCTTTATACCAATCGATGGAGAATTTTTTTCTGAGTCTTACTATGTACTTAACTCAAAATCGACATTTTTGGACTTAACTCCTTTATACTTATCAGTACAGATATATAGCTGAAAATAAAGATTTTAGAAAGGAAAACGCAGAGTGTTGTTCGGAAATCCTGTTCATGTTGCATTTGGAACTTAGACAAAGGCCAGTTGTAACTATTTAAACGGAACATTCATTCCTTTATTTGGTGTAAATTTTCTTATTGTTTCTAGCATTTTTTACTGATTCCCATTTAGAAAGTTAATACATTTCGTAAAATAATGAATATTTTCCTAAAAAGTACCTTTAATGAATAAAGTCGACCAAAAAAAGAAGGAATTCTTTTTTTAAATATTTTATAAAAAATTATGATTTTTTTTTAAACGCTGAATATTTGTTGGCTATATTTTCCAAATATACAGTCGGCAGCAAAAGTATCCGAGCACTAGCAATAATCCCTGTCTAAAAAAAAGTACACTTAATACTACTTTGTTAAATAAATCTTTGTCGAGTCATGTTCTTAGTCAGTCTGAGAGCATGATTCGACAAGGATTTATTTAACAAAACAGTATTAAGTGTACTTTTTTTACATCGCAATTATTGGCTAGTGCTCGGATACTTTTGCTACCGACTGTAACTTCGTTAATTAAAATGATAGAAATAGCTTTGAATTTCTTCCTTGGAATATTCGGAACACATTGATACCTCTCATGACGTAAAGGACCCTGCCCTCCGCGAGAAGGTGCTGTCGCATACAAAAAAATTTTACGCCAACGACAGTTACTTTTTTAATATATATAAGATAGAGGGGAAAAAAAGATAAATGCACTTTAAAGACAAACAGAAATATTGTCAATCATACAGACACGACATTATTTCATTATCTCCCCCCCCCCCCAAAAAAAAAAAAAAAAAAATTAATAACTTATAAACAACATAAAAAATTGAAAATTATTTTTCTAAAATTAGAGAAAAAAATAATAGCAACATTGACGTTTATTTCTTTTTCTTTTTAACACGCTTTTATTAGCTTCACCTGTATGTATGTATGTTTGTATGTATGTATGTATGTATGTTTGTAACTGCTCTGGGAGCAAACAAAAAATTTATATTGTAAAAAAATACTTTCCCTACGTGAACGATGTGGCGTTGAGGTAAGACGCCGCGCTACGAACCTAAAGGTCTAGCGTTCGATCCCAGTCAGGAGAGATTTTATAAAAATGGTTTTTGTTTAATTCTAAGTTTTTTAATTAAAGATTTAAATGTATGTAAATATTATGGTGTGTCACTCACACGATTTTCTCTTACCCTGCATTTTATTACTAAGATAGATATTTTGTGCTTTTTTAGTTCACATTTCTATAAAAGCGTATTCTTTAATTTTTTAAAACTATAATATTATTTACAACCATGGATCCGGGCCGCGGTACCCTAGTAGATAAAACACCGAGCTCGTAATTGGAAGATTGCGGGTTCGATACTTGAGCCGGCTAAAGACCGTTGTGTACACTAATGGTGGCTGGTGCACATTTAATCCGTCGTGGACGCAAAGACCTCCGTGTTCCCATCAAAATTATACCTCAGGGGATCACCGAAGCAGGGAAGTCATCATCTCCATGTAGGATCGAAATTGTGATTTCATGTCTCCTGAACATCCCTAGGAGTACCAGGTCACCAAAACACAACTGATCTTTTTATTTCAAAGTCTCCAAAAGAAAATTATTTTTTTCTTTTTAATGAAAGTCTGGAATTTTGTGTATAGTGTAAAAACGTCGACGTTGTAAACATTAAATATGTCTTGTAATTAGTGTACATTATTTCAAATAAATATCTTTTTTTTTTTTTTTTTTTTTTTTTCAATTTACTAAAAATTAAGCTTTTTTACCTGTAAATTCATGCTAATTTAACGTTAAAGTGATATGTTTGGGATACGCAAACCATTAAACGCCGTAGAAAAGTTAGTCTTGAAATCTCTTAAACCTGAAAGGTTTATACCCTTGCCAACATTTTGTTCATAGTTCGGATCGGACTGAGCGCGTGACCCTATATTTTTGCCCACAAAATGTTTTAGCCTCTAATCAGCTATAAGAGCGTTGTCAAATGCAACTCGGAATAATGAGAATAAAATACTTTCCTACATAACAAGTTGGGGACAAAATCTCGCGGGAACAAAATATCGCCTATATAAATGTAGTTATAGTTAAATATAAACACGTACGTACGCTTGCACACGCATGCTCCGCAAACAGTAAAATCATGCAACACCAATACATTATGAAACTGTTTCTCTATTTCTAGTAAAAAATATAGCAACTGTGGGTAAAATTACTCACATCTGTAGAGATTTTGATTTTGGCTTTCAACTGTTTAATTTTTTACTTCGGGCTAGGTATAGATTTGAATGTCTAAAGGAAGCAGTTCTAAGTATATTGCTAAGACTAGCAATATACAGGGTGTCCCATAAATAGCGCCCAAACTCTGCATAGCCAGATTCTTCGTTGGGAGTATGTAAAAAATGCCCAAAGACCTGTACGATCAATAGTTTACGAGCAAAATACAGTCGGCAGCAAAATTATTCGAGCGCTAGCAATAATTTCTCTATAAAACTAGTAAGTTGTGGCCACCATAAGACTTTCTTCTATATTTTCCTATATAAATTCCCTCAGTTCAAATAATTTACAAAAACTATTATTTATTAAAATTAAAATTATCTGCCATGATGAATGCAGGCGATTTTCATCTTGGAGAAAACTAACACTAAATATCCAAAGAAACACAGATTAACTAACATCTGCGTTTTTTTAATAGTTATCTCATGTATCAAGTTTCGTACAGTTAAATGCAATGGAAGTTTAAATATAGCATTTCCGTTCTAGGGGAAAAACTGCACTATAGCAGGGCAACCTATTGGTAGATATACGCAGAAATTGAATTGGCATAATGTCTCATAATGGTTTTCTTACATTAGTAAGAGTACTAACAAATGAAATGGTACAAATATTGCGTATTGTTTGATTATACGCATTAGAACCTGAAATATAGTCTTCCCTTAAACTGTGGAAATCGCTGTATAGAAGCGCCACTTGTTGAGCAATTAGTACCAAAGTTGATTCACGGTAACTTATGTCAAGGTGCATCCACATATAAATTTTTATTCAATTTTGGGCAGTAGTTCCTCAGATATAACCCTTCCTTAAATTATAAAAATCGCCGCACAGCAGTGTCACCTGTTAAGCAGCTGACCCAAAAATTTATAAGCACTAACATATGTCAAGATGCCTCTACATATAAATTTATATGCATTTTTATGTAGTAACTCCTGAGATATAGCCTTTTCTTAAATTATGGAAATCGCTGCACAGCAGTGCCACTTGTTGAGTCGTTGACACCAAACGTTGATAGGCACTAATTTATATCAATTTGCATCTATATATAACTTTATATGCATTTTTGTGCAATACTTCCTGAGATATAGCCTTCCCTTAAATTGTGGAAATCGCTGCATAGCAGCAGCACTTGTTGAGCGGTTGAAACCAAATGTTGATAGGTACTAATTTAGGACAAGGTGCATCTACATATAAAATTATATGCAATTATGTGCAGTAGTTCCTGAGATACAGTCGCCACAATATTTTTGTCTCTCTCACACACACACACACACACACAGAGAGAGAGAGAGAGACAGACAGACAGACATTTTCTAAAAATAGTCAAATCGTGTTCTGGAGCTCTCAAAACGTGTAAATCCACTGAAAACCGGAAGTCTAAAATTTTTACGAAACCAATACTTTCTTCTGTTGAATATACAAGAAAGTAAATATACACTTACTCTACTTTGTTAAATAAATCCTTCTCGAGTTATGTTCTTAGTCAGTCTAAGAACATGATTCAACAAGAATTTATTTAAGAAAACAGTATTAAAAGTACTTTTTTTATACAGGAATTATTACTAGTGCACGAATAATTTTGCTGCCGACTGTACGAAAAGCAAAGTAAGACGTCACAGCCAGTGCAAGGAAAAAACACCGCATTGGACACATCAACAGCAGTATTTGCATATTTTCGATATGCACGGCGGACACTTTTAACATCTGCCTTTATAATTATTTGCAAATATTGCTGTTAATGTGTCAAATAAAGTGTTTTTTTCTTGCACCGACTGTGACGTCATACTTTGTTTTTCGTATTTTTCTTGTAAAGTATGGATCATACAGGTACAGTTCTTTGGGCATTTTTTATGTACTCCCAACGAGGAATCTGGCTGTGCTATTTATGGGACACCCTGTATATAGAGATGTTGGTGCCTCCTTTGGAATTGATCAACGGGGGGCTGGTTTGGGTTCTCAGTCCTCGAAAAATTTGTAACGCTGAGACCTGTAGCACGCTATATAATTGGGAGCAAAAATATAATACAAATTTCGTCTGTGACGAAACTAATTTAACTATGGCTCACCGGAGCATTGCTTCACTGTAAAAAGGGATGAATATAGAAGAGCTTGTTGGCAGAGCACTATGCAGGTCAGACCGGTCCCAGGCCTAGATTTATATTTTTATTTCGGCCCAAGGCCGTTACCATGCGAACTAGATCGGCCCCAAGCTTAAAATTTCAGGCCCATTCAGATCTTTAACCCCGTCTGAAAAACTACAGCTGTTGGGAAAGAAATAGAGCTCCATAATACGTAATTGCAAGAGTTTCGATAGTTAATTTCTTGCTCTATGATCAATTTGCATACGAAGGCTAGTAAAAACGAGATCTATTTTTTAAAGTGAATTTCGAATACCGACAATTAATCATGTTTAGACCAGGGTTCGAACCCAAATATGTGAACTGATAAACAGAGTACAATTCAATCATCTACCTGCTCTATATGTTTTCCTTATTTCAAGTTTAAAAATTGAGAGTTTGAAAATATTTTTGAATGAACAATCTCCCACACAAATAAAATTTTGGAGGAGCACGCATTTACCTTGTCCCTCTCTCCCTGTCAGGCACACCCATGCTCGTTAGGAAGATTTTTTATAGCCCAATATTTGTGTGTGTGTGTTTTGTTTTACAGATTTTTAATGAAGTAATAATTGATTAAAATATTCACCTAAAGTCTCACCCTACCCTGAAGTCATCAAGTCATATAATCATAAAACTATTTTTTTTTTTTTTTTTTAAGTTTTTCAGTTAATCTCCTGGGATTTCATTTAGTTAAAAAAAAAATAAAAATAATGGGACTTCCAGGCATAGGGATTCTTTAAAGTGTCAACTTCGAAAATTCGAATGGAGTAGGAGTCTTTTGGAAAAAAATTTCTCAAGTCAAACATTTGAAAAAGAAAAAACAACGTTTTGTCCTACGACAATTATAAAAAATTTTTTAATACAAATCTATGAAAATAAGAAAATTTGTTTCATTGCTTTACATGATTTATTACATTTCATTGTCTTACTATTTACATTAACTCAAGCGATTGTCAAATTGAATTTCATCCACTTTTTGGCAATAATAGAGACATTGTGTTAAATCATTTATAACTGTATATAAAACCATGACTTGATGGCAAACAAATACAATAAAGTAATTATGCGTCAAAGTTGAAAACGTCAAAATAAAAAACAAACTTTGCATCGTGCAGTTCTAGTAGCGTTAAGCATACCGTTATCAGTGCAGAATAGTAAGATGGGTTATTGCTCCTACATGTATCCCCTGCTTCCCTGTTTATAGGAACAATAATCAGTTTTGCTTTTCTGCACTGATGACGGTTTGTTTAACGCTACCAAACTGCAGTACGCTAATTTTGTTTTTTTTATTTTGGCGGTTTTAATGTTGATGTATATAAAAAAAAAATGTATGACAGTATGACTTCTAATTGCGTCAAATATCTTCAATGACAAACTTCGACAGAATACCGATACTCGTAGCTTCGTTTTTTCGATGCCTTTATGCATCTTGTACATTATAGATTTAAAATATCCCCCCCAAAAAATGTCATTTGGAAATAAATTTGGAGAACAAGGAGGCTATTCCAAAAAAAAAAAAAAAAAAAAAAAAAAAAGTTTGCCTTCAGAAGACCTTCTATCTGGTGAAACAAAAATCTCATTTGAAATTTCAGGCCTAGTGCTAGGCGAGTACTACCACCCTAGGCGAGTACTACCACCGCACTTTAGAATGTAAAAAGCGAGGAATACAAGCTAAAAATCCATAGAAAAAGCATGGGATGAAAACAAAAACTCTCAATGTTAAGTGTGTAAAAAAAAAAAAAGAAAGAAAAGAAAAGAAAAGAAAAGAAAAGAAAAGAAAAGAAAAAAGCTAACACCGAAAGAAAAAAAGTCCAAAATTGACTAGAAAAAGTCATCGAAGAGCAGGAAAGGACTTGAGTAGGGGCTCTGAAGCTATCGTCCAGGGTTTAATACACCTCGCTTATTATGTGACTCGGCGGTGGCGGGGATGGCTGGTACCTACCGCACTTTAGAATGTTAAAAAAAAAAAAAAAAAAAAAAAAGCTAACACCGGAAGAAAAAGAGGCAAAATTGACTAGAAAAAGTCATCGAAGAGCAGGAAAGGACTTGGGTAGGGGCCCTGAAGCTGGTTTAATACGTCCAGGGTTTAATACATCTCGCTTATTATGTGACTCGGCGGTGGCGGGGATGGCTGGTACCTACCGCACTTTAGAATGTAAAAAACGAGGGTAAAAAAGGCAAAAAATCCATAGAAAAAGCATGGGAAGAAAACTCGCAATGTTAAGTGTGTAAAGAAAAAAAAAAGGCTAACACCGGAAGGAATAAAAGGATAAAATTGTCTAGAAAATGACATCGAAGAGCGGAATGGGTGGGTTGGGGCATTAAAGCTATCGTCGAGGGTTTAATACGTCTCGTATAGTATGTAACTCGTTTAGTTTGTTCTACCATATATTCCTGAGCCCTGATATTTTTTATAATAAAACGAGGTCTCCTTCAAATTTCTTGAACACGTTTTTCAGAGTTTTCTGAAATTTTAACATGTTCGCTGGATACAGATGGAAGAATGGAATTTTTGGGAAAACTCTAATCAGTCCAATTATTCCTAATCATTTGGTATACAGATCTCAGCTATAAACTTGGTATAGGCAAAGTCAAATGCTAATGGCGTAGCTGTCAACTCTGACAATTTTTAATATGACTATTTTTGAATAAGCATTTTTGATTTATTCAATTAAATAAGACGAATGTAACTATTCTGAAATAATAATGTTGAAAAATTGCGAGAAGTGGCAGCTTTGTAATGTCATTCATATACACATACTTCATAATTCTATGTATAAAAGTGTATCTCGAAGCCCAATTTATGTTATTCTTCCATTTCATTTAGTATATTTAAAAGCATTCAGCATAAAAAGTATTTTGTTAATATCATTTTTTAAATCAGATTTCTCAATTTGGAAAAAAAAAAAAAAAAAAAATGTAAATATACAAATATATTAAACGGTGATTAAGGTCTAAAGATTATGATCATTAAGTAAATTATTAAAAAAGAAGAGGAAAAAAAATGAGATTAATGCAGTGTATTTTTACTTAAAAATAATTTTAGTAAATAAATATAGAAAAATTTTGTGTAAAATACAGTAATTACGATGCTGGTTTTCAGTGTTGTATCAAAGCTAAAAATAGACAAAATATAGCTGAAAAGTGAACCAAATTACTAGGGCTTTATGGTGATGAACAAAAACTTTGCAAGCAAACACCATGATTTAAAAACACAATTATTGTTTAAGGTAGAAATAATATAGCATGATCCTTCATCAGGAGAAAAAAAGAACAGGCACAAGCTCACTTTTCCGTCTGATGAAAGATTGTGTTTAACGATTTCGAGCCGAAAAATGTGTCACCTGTTTTTGCAATTTACATGTTTGCTTACAAAAATTTATTCATTACAGTTAATTTAGAGTATAATAAATATTATAGATTATTTCATCTACTATTGGAGTTAAAAATTCCGTATATGTTTTTACTATGTATGTGAGAATGCACTTATTATACCCGTCATTTGCAAAAGTTTAAGACTAGTAACCGATTTTCAGTATTTTAACACATTGCATCATTTGCGCAGATTATTGCGTCATCTCATGTGCTGATTGCATCAGACGCATTCTACTGCTATAAATAAAGGTGTCCAGCACGTTTATCGCCAGTTGTTTATTGGATTTTGTCGTAGACAGTGCTGCTGTGCAATTATTGTAATGGGTAAAAAGCCTTCACTTACTGTTACAAAAAGGTCAGAAATATTGAACCTGCATAAAATTGGATTTTCCGAACATCAAATAAGTTCGAGAGTAAATGGAGCAAGACTGCTGTGCATCAAGGTATTAGTAAATTTAAAATTTCGGGAAAATTTGCGGACCTTAAGAGTCGTTTCTTTTTCATACTTGGAGTAAGTCGAGGTTTTCTTGCAGGTTTATAGGATGATAAACCAAAATATTTGGCCAAACGTCTTGAAATAGTACACAAACTCTTCTACAGACAGAGAATGTCTAATCTTTTTGCAGGAGGTTCTTGAATCTCGTACGACCATCCTTCTTATCACATGATCATCACGTGCACTTTTTCTAGGGCGATAGCTTCTCTTAAGGCCCACAAATTTTCCAGAAATTTTAAATTTACTAATACCTTGATGCACAGCTGTCTTGCTCCCATTTACCCTCTAACTTATTTGACGTTCAAAAAGTCTAATTCAGGGTAAATATATTTCTGACCTTTTTGTAACAGTAAGTGAAGGTTTTTTACTCATTAACATAATTACACAACAGCACTGTCTACGGCAAAATCCAATAAACAAGTGGCGATAAACGTGCCGGGCACCTTTATTTATAGAAGTAGAACACGTCTGATGCAATCAGCACATGAGATGACGCAATAATCTGCGCAAATGATGCAATGTGTTAAAATACTGAAAATGGGCTACTGGTTTTAAACTTTTGCAAATGACTGTAAAATAAAAGATTAAAATTAATAATGATTCATTAAGATTTTTTTCAAATATTTTATGAGCTAGCTGTAATTAAACATCACAAATTTATTTTTAACATTATTAATAACAAAAAATATATAACGAAGTCCAATAATGTATTTAAAATAGTGATGGGCTTTTTGAAACTTTTGTTTTTTCTCTATTCATTTATTTCGTTTATTTTTAAAAACTGAAACTATGTAAAAGCCATTTGAGTTTACTGTGATTCATTTGAAATTCTCTATTCTGCTCTTCCTTTTCCACAATTGAGTTCTTTCTTTCAACAGTCTTTCACCGCTTTGCCTTCGTTAGAGATATGTATCTGAATTCTGTCACCACTGCTGAAATCTTATCGCCACTGGAACAGTTTGCTGTTATGTCACACTTATCACGCTATGTTCTGCAGCATGTTTTATGTCCATGAACTATCGCTCTCAGTATTCATCATTCCTTTCTCCGCAGATTTTAGAAGTTATTTTCTAAAAATAGCGTTTATAACAAATAACTTTCTATAAAAAAAAGTTTAAAATTAATTTAGCATTTAAATATACCTAAATTTTAGGACTGTTTAATTTCTTTTCTCGTCCATGTTTTATTTTGAAAGAGTAAGAGTAATTTCTATATTTTTTAAGATGCATAACAAAGGAAAATCAACTGCTAAAAACACTGCTCTGCAAAAAAACATTTTTTTTTTTTTTTTTTTTGAAGTCTGATACCATTCTTTCTGATTCTTATGTAAAATGACCTCCTGAGTCCGAATATGACTCCCATTTTGCCCAGTCACCCACCGTTTTCTAGAAACAACACCTCCTCCCTCAATTTCTTTCCCTGTTCGATAATTTTATGACCATTAATTTGATTTGAAGAATGAAAAATAATTAACACCTAAAACTAAAAAATATAAAGTTTAAAAAATAGCATTAATAACAGATTAAAAAAATATAAGATATGTAATGCATAATTTCAGTGGCAAATCCCCCCCCCCCCCAAAAAAAAAAAAAAAAAAAATCCCTTGTCGCAAATGTCCATGTTTTACAATTTTCCAACTCTGTAGCCCTCAGAAGATATATAACGGTTAAAATAATCCTTCCCCCTACTAAAAATCAAATTTATAACCATAAAATCACCGACAAAATAGGGGGCTAATCCGAAAAAACGGTGGGTGATAGGGCAAAATGTGTGTAATATTCGGATTCAGGGGGTCATTTCACATAAGAATATGCTAAAATGGTGTCAGAAGCAATATTCATGCCGAGCAGTGAAATTAAAGGTGGTCTATTATTTTAATTTTCTTCTTCTTCTTTTAAGATTAGAAATACATAACAAGACTAGTTTAAATAGTTGATATGAAACATTTACTGTGTATTTTAAAACTTTTAAAGCTTTTTTTTTTTTCCCTTCAAATATTTTAAAACTTATTGAGAGGCTGGGTGGCATCTACATAGGTGATGGACAAATTTATGGAAACACTTTCATTTTTTTACGTTTTGCCGAATATCTTTAAATATACTTAATATGTTGTTCTTGAACTTTGGGAAGAAGGAAAGCATGTCTTTCCTCATATTTTTCAGTTTATCATGAAGGACCCTAAGGGACAAACAATAAATCTATTAAAAAAAAGTTTGTGATTACCCTGTATCTGAAATTGCGTCCATTCATCTGAAAATTTCAGATATGGCTATAAATGTTATACTTTATACATGTGAAGAGTTTTGTGAGGATAGTTGGAATATTTGAACCGTTATAAATATTTTATTAAAAAATGCAAAAATTTTTTGCAAGTTTTTACTTCATAACTCTAAAGGTTTTTCTCCAAATTTACTGAAACTTTCAGAAAACATGACAACATATGCCTAAATCATTATACTATAGTTTAAAACGAATACATTTAATATTCAAAGAGGTATGGACAATTATAGTATAAAATTTATTCCTGCGCATGCGCAGATTATAGCAAAAAGACTTAGTTTAATACTCAATTACACAGAGCACCTTATTAAAAAAAAAAAAAAAAAAAAAAAAATCCTGGTACATACATGTAAAAATGTTTTTCATAAGTTTTTTTATGGGTGTATTTATAGGTTTTTTTTATAGGTATGTAGTACATATATATATATATATAAAAGAAAGTAAATTGAATCCCAAATATTGTATAAAGTTTCATTGTGTAATGTAGTTTTTTCTAATACAAGTTTTTATTTGTGAATGACCCCTTAACGTAAAGACCTTTTTAGAAAACAGCTGAAAAATAGCTCATTTAATCACCGTCATCTCATGAGTTTTCATGATATTCAACTTTTTTTTTAAAAAAATAATGTGCTCTATACAGTTCAGTATTAAACTATGTCAAAGCTCTTTTGCTACAGTCCACGCATGTGCAGTAGCAAATTATTTACTACAATTGTCTATATGTCTTCGAATATTGAATGTATTTGTTTCAAGCTATAGTATAATGATTTAGGCACATGTTGTCTTGTTTTCTGAAAGTTTCATAAAATTTGCAGAAAAACCTTTAGAGTTAAAGAATAAAAACTTGCGAAATTTTTTTACGGTTTTTAATAAAATAATTATAACGCATTAAATATTCGAGCTATCCTTACGAAACTCTTGACACCTATAAAATATAACATTTATAACCATATCTAAAATTTGCAGATGAATCGATGCTCTTCCAGATACAAGGTAATCAAATATTTTCTAATTTATTGAATTTGTTGTTTGTCCTCTAAGGGCCTTCATGACAAAATCTTTTCTGAAAAATATGAGAAAAGTGACGTTTTCCTTATTCCCAAACTTAAAAACCAACATATTAAGTATTTTTCAAGATATTCATCAAAATATATAAAAAAAAAAATGAAAGTGTTTCCATTATTTTGTCCAACAACTGTACATCCAATTTGAAATGAAAATAAAAATTTAAGTAAAAAAAAAAAATCATAGTAGGGTAGGTGCTCCAGTGGTTGGCATGCTCCAGTAATTGACATCTATCCCGAAATAATTAATAAATAAGAAAAATATTAAAATCATATAATTTACATATAAGAATTTTAACGTTTTATGCCAAACACTGGAGCATAGGGTGCTAATAACTGGTAAAATAAATAACTAGCAGTGTCAAACACTGGAACATAGGGGGCCAATTCTGATAAAATGAAAAACTGACAGTGTCAATTACTGGAACATTGAGTAGGTGTCAAAAAAAAATCATTAAAAAAAAAAATTGTTATCAAATGTATATATTTTAACATATATGTGGTTTTGAATGTCTTTCATGCCATATGTACAGTCGGTTATCGAATCATGTTCTTAGACTGACTAAGAACAGGATTTGACAAGGATTTATTTAACAAAACCGTATGAAGTGTACGTTTTTTACATAGGAATTTTTGCTAGTGTTCGGACACTTTTGTTACCGACTGTACTAACTTAAGATTTCTAAAAATACTTTCTGATGACTTCTCTTTCTTCCTAAAAAGCGTAAAATAAAAATTTATTCTTACAAAGACATATTACATATAAAGAAATGAAAGTTTCAACACTAAAAAAATTTTAGAAAAAAAATATATATTTCACTTTTGCAAGAGATGGAAAATTAAATATTGAAAATGTTTTAAACAGCATTCGAGACCAATATTCATTTACATATATGAGGAGCAAACATTCAAACCGTGTTTTCTCCTTCGAATACAATTTTTCAGAAAACACAAAAAACCGATAAATTAAAAAATAACCCTCCTTAGACCCTAATTATCGTTTGTTTAGTTGTATTACTGGTTATTAGGAAGATCTGTAGGCATACTTTACCTAATAAACTTAGAGTTAATTAGAAAAGCGCATTTGAAATTTGGAGAAAGCATGTTTTGACCGAAACACAGAGGAGAAAACATGTTTTGAATGTTTCCAATGTGGACAAAACATTTTTTGAATGAAAAAGTATGTAACTCGCATATTGATGAAATAGCATTCTTAATGAAATAAAACTAATTAACAGAACAGACTTTGTTATGTAATTATAAAATTAAATTAAATATTTACATGTGAAAAATCATCCTGCAAATTGTAGGGAAGAACTAAAATTTTAAAGCCAATTTGAAATTAAAATTTTTAAACCAATATCTTCACATAAGCAATTGCATGCTTCCTCTGTTTCTTCATATTATACATGAAAGTGATTAGTAATGATATCTTTATACCATTTAAAATCAAGCTGATTTTTCCACTCTTCACCATACATCAATTTTAAAAGTTTGTCTACGTCATTTTTCTTTTCAAGTGATATTCCATGACTCAGAGGAAGACATTGTAAGACAACATTTCGTATAATAGCAGTATTAATTTCCTTCCTAAAAAGTTTTGCTCCAGATTGTTCTTTTATATCTTCGAATTTATAGTTTTTGAATCCTTTGACCATCACACTTTCTCTATTTTTTCTAAAACTATTCTTTTCAGTTCTGATATGTATGGAAAATTTTTTAAATAAGCATTAAGTGATTTTGTATTATAAAGTTTCCAATCAATCCCCAATATTTTTACATCACCAACTTTCTGATACAGTTCATAGTATTGTTCTTTTGATGTTCTTTTTACATTTTTTTCTGAGGATCTTCTAGGTCCATTTTGTTTAGGTGACAATATAAAGCCGACGATATTTCAGTGCTGCCATTGCCTGGTAACTCCTCAGACCAAGTATAAAATGTTGTAATTAGACCATCCAAACTCATTGTGCATAAGCTGTAAAAGTTGAATTGCCTTAAGTAATATGCATCTTGAATATTTGTTTTTGACAGATGTTGAATCTGTTGTAAATCAAAACATAAACTAACGGCTGATTCATCTGTTTTTTCTTTCATAATGGAATAAAATGCATTGGCTCTTAGTATATGAATTCTTTTGCCAGTCATATGATCAACTTTTTCTGTAGACCCTGCAGGATAGGACTTTATTTTTTGGTCAAGTAAAGAACACGTGCTGCAAACATCACTAGAAGGAGACTTAAAATTCATTTATGAATATTCTCCTGAACATAGCGAAATTAACTTTGCCCAGGTCGTCGTTGCAGTTCTTGTTGTAAACTCCATGCAACTTTCTTATACTTAATGTACAGTGCAAGTACAATTGCTTCGATTTTTGTCTTCCATAATGACTTTCTGGTACCTTTAAGTTTGAGATGAATTCTCTTACCTTGTTTTTTTATTAATGCTTAAGTGGCTTTTTCTATCGCCTCCTCTCTTTTCCTCAATAGGTTCACCTTCACCAGCATGTACTTTAGTAACAATATTGGCTAGCCTTGTACGACCTATTTTAGTATAGCCATGAAATTGTTTTTACACACAGGAATTATCCTACCACTGCTACTAGTAATAAAATAAGAAGCAGAAAATGCATGCTGTGAGCCAGATGATTGCGATTTATTTTGGGTTGGGTTATTAGGTATAGGTCGAGTTACATTTTTTGTAACAACCAATGAGGCTATAATAGAATTTTGTCGATGTTTGTCCGCAATTTTGTAAAGTCTATCCCGAAACTTCTTAACGTCATTAGGTCTAACATCAGTGCATGAAAAAGTATTACTAGAATGTTTGCATGGAGCATAAACGTTATCTGAAGATGATGAATATCATTTCACTTTTGCTTCTTTTCTTTTTCCACCAATTCTCTGCCTTTTTCTAGTTCCATAATTAGAAGAACTCACTAATACACCACCTATTAATTCTTCCATTTGAAATTTAAAAAACACCCTCCTCTAAAATGAAGAAAACAAGATAGAACTAACGAAATAAACAAACATAAACAGCTGGTACATGTACGAGTCACGCGACCAGAAAGAACAGTTCTTACTGGTCGGCTGGAGAAATCACAGTTTGACTGAAAACAGGCTCTGGAGGAAACACTGTTTGATTGAAACCCCAACTTTCTAAGAGCGTTTATAATGTGATAAAAATTTTTTGGTTTAAAGGAATAGTATAATTTTGTGCTATTTAATGTTGAGTTCACAGAAAAATCACTAACTCAGTTTTTTTAATTTTTGGAGAAAACACGGTTTGAATGTTTGCTCCTCATATGTGGAGGTGCCTTGATTTTTAGCGTGACACCGAGATACAAAGACACGATAACAAAAATCTCATTTCAATAAAAAGCTTATAATTACATCTACATATATGTCAACCTTTTAGATTTTTTCAGAACATTGTTAGTTCTCACTTATTTTTTAATACACCTTTCTAAGATTTATTGGCTTTTATAGAAGTAACTAAAACTATTATGGAGTCATGTTTCGATCAATAGGGGGGGGGGGGGTTGTTGCGCTAATTTTGCGTTCTACCCTATGTTATCGACCATGTTTTTTATTATTGAAACCAAACCAGGCTTAAATTAATTTTACTAATTCATACTTCCCTTGTAAGGAGATCATAAACGTGTAAATTATATGAAAAATCGATATCGAAATTTTTGACCGAATACAATACTTCCATTACCTACAGTAGTTAGGTAATGAAAGTAAAAATAGTGTTTGTTTGCCATTTAGTGTCTTAATACAGGGAAATTAATAGTTTTAATTTGTTGAGCAATCGGATGTAAATGTGAGGGAAAACAATATATTTCTTTAGTTTTAACATTAAACTTTAAAAATTAGCTAGCAGGTTCCAAATTTCTTTTATAAGTCTAGCATTAAAATTTTAAAAAATGCTACTACTTTTGCAATAATCTTTTAGAAATAAATAAATCATTATTTCATCTCCGTGTTGTTTGACAAAAGTAGAAAATATTATAGACAAACTTTGTATCCAATCACGTAAAGCTACTTTATGAAGGATACGTCAAGATCCTTCACTCTGATATCTTTATCCTTATTCATATTTATAGAGTAAAAAAGAACATTTTGGGGGAAAAGGTCGTGTACTGTTCTAAAAAAAGGAGGAAAAAAATGATAAGTTGAAAATGTGCAATTTACTGGAAAGTTTACGGCTCCGTTCCTTTCATAATATGTTGTTTGATAAATTTAGAGGTTATAATTTTATTCAACTCCAAATTTATTAACTAATCAAACTGAAGTTCTATTTCTTACTATGTTGTTTGGTAAAATTTTTGAATAAGCCAATACTGCATAGTTGCCAACTTCTGCGCTTTTTGGCTACCGGAAAATTATAATAGAAAATTTAGCTTTGTTTAATAAGTGAAAACAGTTATAGGTAATGAAAATCTCAATAAATTTCTCTGGTAGCCAAAAAGGGTAAAAGTTGGTAACTTTAATAATATACATTTCCCGTATTATCTAAAATGTACTTTATTATTTATTATTATTTACTTTGTTATTACGTTTTTTTTTTTATTTGTTTATTTTAATTTAGTTCATATAAACGTGGTCTTTTCAGTAATAATTTATAACAGCATTAAATGTTTTTCATGTATCTCATCTTTCATTCAACTATTCTTTAAATCCCATTTTACGTTCATTTTAGTCAATTACTTGGTATTTAAAAGCTGTTCTGGTAATTATTGCTGAAATATTATTTTATTTATTGTGTTTTTACTTTTATTTTCTATAATTCGTATGATACATAAAATTGCAGAATGTATGTATCATATTAACTGCTGAATGTATGTATCATTCAGCATAATTTAATATTTTACTAAATGTCTAAACATTTAGTAAAATATTAAATTATGCTGAAGTTTTAAATCTTGCAGTAATGTATATGTCATGATTGTCTCTTTCCTTACGCTAGTGTGCATTTATTAAATATGTAATTCTCAAATTACCTCCAAATTATTATAAAAATCATCGAAAAACTGGTGCTCAATTGTAATGAATAAAACACTTTGTAAATAAATATTTACAATTTATGATGCTTGCTTAAAAAGTTTATTCATTATATTGCATTGCACTGAATAATTTACTATCTGTCATATTATAGCCTAAATCATAAAAAACCAATAAGCGTGCTGTAAAAACTTTTTTTTTTCATCTGTTACATTTCAATAACACCAGTACCTGAATGACTGAATTCACTTGGTATCATTATAAAAATCATTTGTTGTGTAGATACAGTGATTTGTTTTCAGATGATTAAATTACTTATTTTTTTGTCCAGGGCTAAACGTGGATCACCACTGAAAACTAATTTTCCTTGAGATAAGGAAAATACAAATCGAATTATCATATCAAATCTCTAACTTTAATTTCTTACCAAAGTCGTTCAAGCAGTTTCATAGAAAACCAGATTTTTGCTATACATTGTTTCAGGCAAAGAACAGGAACTGTTAACTTTTCTGTAGAAGATGAGTCAGGCCGGTTTTTCCTTAAGAAAAAAACCTCTTTTAATAGCAACAGACTTTAAATAATTGAGTTCTTCTTTAAGAGAATAAGTATCGGAACAAATTTTGTTCAGATACTTGTTCTCTTACTTGTTCTGATACTTGTTCTCTGATTTGTTCTGATACTTCTTCTCTTAAAGAAGAACTCAATTATTTAAAGTCTGTTGCTATTAAAAGAGGTTTTAGACCCTCTATAATTGATAATGCTCTCAAAAAGTTCAATAGGCGAACTTATAATTCTACTCTTTCCATTGAGGATAAAATTAAACCTGATAATCTTGTTGTCTTGCCTTTTTATCCCCCCTTATGTTTTAAATTAGCCAAAGTTTTGAATCGTTTCAATTTTCACGTTATTTTTAAACCTGTCAATAAATTCCAATTCCCTTCAACCAAATCCCCTGTTCCTGAGTTTCATAAGTGGGGTACAGTCGGTAACAAAAGTGTCCGAACACTAGCAAAAATTCCTATGTAAAACTAGTACATTTCATACGGTTTTCTTAAATAAATCCTTATCGAATCGTGTTCTTAGACTGACTAAGAACAGGATTCGACAAGGATTTATTTAACAAAACAATATGAAGTGTACTCTTTTTACATAGGAATTTTTGCTAGTGTTCGGACATTTTTGTTACCGACTGTATCTATAATGTCCCCTGTAATAATTGTGATTTATCTTATATTGGTCAAACAAAAAGAAATCTTAAATGTCGTTTACGTGAACATTCTCGGTATGTTGTTAATCAAGAAATTTCTAAATCTTCTATTGCGAAGCAAAGTTGGTAATTTGATAGTTTTAATTTTAAGAGTGCCAAAATTATCTTTCATGCCAAACGCGTTTCCGGACGGGATTTTTTGGAAAATTTAGCTAGATAAAATTGTCAATGAAAAATCTGATTACACTATGCTGTCTACAGCCTGGAAAAATTTGTTTAAATCAATCAAATAATTTCCTTCATTATGTTTATAACATAATAATAGTTATAAAAAAACAATTCTAATTAAAAAATATTAATAAATGAATAAATTTTATTAAATTTACTTATTAGTATAATATTAATTAAATAAATAAAAAAAAATAATTGATTTCTCCTTCCCTCCCTCCCTTTTTTTTTTCTTTTGGTGTGTGTGTGTACGTGTGTTCCTCTCTGATTGGTCCTACATGATACTTCCTATTGGTTGTTTCTGTTTCTCCTCCCCCTTTGGATTTTGCCCTGCTTTCAGTCTTGTTTTTGCCTCCAAGGCAGTAGCACGTGTTTGCACCTGATGAAGAAAGGCTACGTCCTTTCGAAACCGGTTGTGCTGACTTAAAATGTATGGTGTGTGAAGAAGTTTTAATATCTTTCTATTGATTGTTCGCCAGTTTCTGAATTTAATAGTTCTGTTTCTTTATAAATCATGTTAGTGTTTCGCAGGATTTTAAATTGTGAATTTAGTAACATTTAGAATCAGGGAAGTTAGCAAACATTGAAACTATAATATATTAGGACTTCTGAAATGCTAAATTATACTCCAGAAACTAGCGAAAAAATATAAAAATAGTATCCTTTATAAAAAATGTCAGACTTTTGGAGCTTTAGTTTTCGAAAATATAGGTGAAAGATATTTTCGTAAAACTAAATTTTTCTATCATTAAATAGGTGAACAGGAACTTTTTATCTTATTTTATTTATTTATTTTTTAATTAATTAGTTTTTTTTTTTTTTTTTCTTTGCATTTATAATAATAGTTGAAACAAAGTTATTATACACCAAATAGTATTTAATAAAGTATCTTTGTTTCTAATTATTTATTTATGCTTTAATGGTATGGCGGAAGGTATTTTGTTAACACCACTGTAAAATATATTTTGTGTAACTTATACAGTGAGACTTCAAATTACTATTGGGGGGGGGGGGGGGGACAGGTTTTCGATTATTTAAACAAATACTTGACGAAATGGCCTAAAACTTCATACATGCAAAAGACATTTAAAAACTCATATTTTCCATTATCGATTTAGTCCAGAGTGCAATTAGGGGCCAACCATAAATTGAAGAAGAACGAAAATACTTTGGGTCCCCCTGTATCACAAAAAGCTACAAATGACTTATAATTGTAATACATTGTTATACATATTATGTACAATATTTGTAGGATTTGGTACGGGAATTGCGCACTATTTAGGCAGGGGGGTTTTTTTCCCAAAAAAATTACTAAATTTTTTTTTATGAGTTTTTTGCTTATAACTAGAACGGATTTCCATAAATTTTACAAAACTTGCTGAAAAATTGAAAAAGAAAATAGAGAAACAAAATATTCACACGTGTAATATTTGTTGAGATATGAGCATTTCTAGTAAATATTTTACTGAGCATGCGCAATTTTTTTCCCCCATAGGCTGAAAGTTAAATATGTTCAGCAACTTTTGTCAAAAGTTCATTTCAATAGACTAAAAATTAAGCAAATTGTCGGCAAGAGAACGGTCTTTTTTTTTAAGGTATTATTCAGAATTAAAATTTCATAAGGGGTTTTCCCACTTGCTGCTTATTTAATTTAAAAATCACATTATTTCAATCACGTTGTAAGTTCTTTTTTGTGAAAAACCTCTTATGAACTTACAAATCTTAGTAAGTAAATAAAAATCTGTTAACGTTACAAGCCTATAAGGGGTTTTTCACAAAAAAGAACTTTCGCAATGTGGTTGAAATAAAAAAGATCTTCAAATTAAATATGCAGCATGGGAAAAATTCCCTATGAAATTTCAACACTTAAAAATACCTAAAATATAGCTAATTTTTTTTTCGACCATTTGCTTAATTTTTACTCTCCTCAAATGAGTTTTTGACAAAATGCTCAATATATCTAGCTTTAAACCTATGCAATAAAAAAAAAATGTCTATCTTTTGCACTTGCGCAATAAAATATTTGCTAAAAATGCTCATATCTCATAATGTTTTTCAATTTTTCAGCAACATTTGAAAAGTTTTATGGAAATCCGTTCTAGCTATAAGCAAAACACTTGTCAAAAAATTTAATAAATTTTTCAAAAAAAAAAAAAAAAAAAAAAAAAAAAAAATGTCTTCCTAAATAATTACACAATTCCCGCTCCAAATCATACAAATATTGTACATAGTATGTGCAACAATGTATTAAATTTTAAAATCATATGTAGCTGCTTGTGATACAGGCTAATCCAAAGTATATTCGCTCTTCAATTTGTGGTTGGCCCCTAATTGCTCTCTGGACTAAACAGACACGGGAAAATATTAATTTTCAAATGTTCTTTGAATGTATGAAGTTTCAGGCCATTTCGTCGAGTACTTTTCTAAGATAATCGAAAAAAAATGTCAAAATAAAAAAAAAATTCTAATAATTTGAACACCTAGTGTACACCAAAAATAGAGTAATCAAACTTTTTTTTTGGTGTATTGAAACACTAATAATTTTTGGTGTTTCCCTACACCATAACTAAAAGTGTTCCACTACACCAGAAATTTCCTTACGCCATTTTTAGTGTACAGTTACACAAAATTTTTTTTACAGTGTAGCATTTGGCGTAACCTATCCATTACTTAAAGAAATGAGAGAAACGTGCTCGTACATATAGTACAGGAGTCTAACACTGATCAACCAATAGAATTACGGGGAATGTGGGGAATTGACCAATAGGAATTTGAGAAAAGGTGAGTTTATTGGAAGGCAAAAAAAATTTTTCGCCTTCCAATAAACTCACCTTTCTCAATTAAAAGATCCTTTAGATATGTATAATTCTTGGAGAATCTAATAGTATTTTCCTGTGTGGTTTATCATACATTGGTCAAACTAACGACAGTCACATTCCGTCTAAAGAACATATTAGTTACATCCGTAAACAAGAAACCAATAAATCGGCTATTTCTAAGCATTGCTGGAAGAAAAACCATAATTTTTTATCTGATTCAGCTAAAATAATTTACAGGTCTAAATCACTCAAACTATTTCTTTGAAGCTTTTTACATCTATACAAATCTTTAAAATATTAAACAATATCTCTTTAAGAAAAAAAAAAAAAAGAAGAAGAAGAAGAGAGAGTTAATTAAACACGTGTCATTTGTTATTTATATTAAAACCACTTTAAAACACGTAAAATTAATTTTTATTTAAAAAAAAAATTAATATTATCCTAAGCTTTTTGCTTTGAAATTCCAAAGCATCATCAGGGATTTTTTATTACTGAATTAAACGCGCAGTTTTTAAATAATTTTCCTTTAACAGTCAACAGTTAAGTATTTTAATAAAGTGAATAGCAGCAAAGTCAATTTGAAGTCCGGTTTTTCTCTTACAATAGCCTCATGTGATTTTTCACTAGTTCCAGCTTCTCTTGCTTTCCTTAACTCCTTGGTCCAACCTTCACCGGACTTCAAATTGACTTTGCTGCTATTCACGTTATTAAAAGACTTAATTGTTGCCTGTTTAAGGAAAATTATTTAAAAACTGCTCGTTTAATTCAGTAATAAAAAATCCCTGATGATGCTTTGGAATTTCTAAGCGAAAAGCTTAGGATAATATTTTTAATTTTTTTTAAATAAATGAAAATTAATTTTACGTGTTTAAAAGTGGTTTTAATATAAATAAACTTTAAAATATTGTTAATTGTTATTTCGCTGCAACCCATTTGCCAGTTAGAAATTTCACATTTCAGTCCACATTTTCTTAATTTCTTCTACATTTTTCACAACTAGTGTTTCTCGAATCACTATTGACCAATCCCCCACATTCCCCGTAATTCTATCAGTTGATCAGAATTCGATTCATTTCCTATAGATAACGAGTATGTCTCATTTCTTTGTGCTCTGAAGACGATACGCTAAATGCTACCGAAACAGGTGTCTGATTTCCAATTTTTTCTCTTTGGAGTTAAAGACGTTGAAGATTTTCTTAGTTTCAATATTGAAGCTCTAGCAGTTCAAAAAACATATTCTAGAGATTTTTATTAAGAGATATCCAAAGATGACAATAGCAAATTTAGTGTTTTTGACCACAAAATATTACAATTGACTTACTGCATGAATACTCTTCTGTGTCAACAGAAGAAAATACTGAGCTTGAGCATATAACAGAGCACTGACTTTGCAAATAAAATCTAACCAATTTTATTTTTTATTTAATCATGTGTATAATAGAAATCCCAATATTCAATATCTGAAGTCTGTAAAGATATTATTTACCAACTTTTATGCAACTTTGTATTCTTAGATAGTCTTTCAGCCATTAACAGAAAATATGATTATTTAATGATAATCTTCAACTAGATAAGATGAAACACAAACCACCGTACTGATAATATATTTATTTAACAATAACAGGTGCAAAGTCACCAACATATCAAAAAGCTATAGCTTTCTCTTCAATAAACAATAAAATATAGTAACATTTGAAATAAACTGGATGCAATATAAAAAATATCCATTGAAATTACATGAAGTATTTCTTTTTACATTATCATAAAGAGAAAAAATCATTACATAGAGAAAAATCTTAAGCACTTGATAAAACTAAATAACAAGTGTTTTAATCAGGCAATTTTTTTTTTTTTTAATAATAGTCACTGTTATATCCTTAATGATATTAGAAATGAAATTAGGTATTTGTCTTGAAAGAGTGATGAAACCGTTTATTGTTGTATTTACTGTTATATGATTTACAGCATATTTAAGAATTGATGAAGATCTCTCAGTTTTATAAAGCTCCATGGGATGTTACGCGTTTAAAGAGTTTTAATTATATTTGCAAAGAATATATAAAGAACTCTGTTCTTATTTACATTAAAGACATTTAAGAAAAAATGAAAGCTTGAAATAAACACGCCCAACAAAAACAGCAATTACTCAAAATGTTAAGTCTACTGCTGTATTAATCATCCCAGATACAAGATTTTGTCTTGCTTGAGCTTTTACAACAAAATTATGCAAAACTTTCATGACAAAGTAATTTAATCACTCATCATTGATGTCTTCATCTTTACCTGAAAATGAAGTATAATTACACTTAAATTATGAGAAATTAAAAAAAGGTCAGACTAATCAAGTGTTGAGAGAAAGCTATACACAAACAATATTTTAATTAAGAAATATATCAAACATTCAACATGCTAAAGAATTTAAGAAATACGTAATAGAACGATAAATATTTAAAACAAATAGCTAGTACAAATAACTTTGATTTTGGTTGGAGATATTGCTAATGAATATCTTATCACACATGCTTACATATTATTTATTCTTTAAAAAGAATACAAATGGATGAAAACAAAAAGAATACAATTTTTAATAAAACGAATTGTTTTGAATTATTCTCGATTTCGGAGGAATATTTAAAAACATTTAATTACTATTTTAACAATTATAAATTAAAATTGTAAGAAATACCCTTGTTGCAATAGTATTCTTCATCTCGAAAATGTTTTAAAGACAAGTCTAGAAAGATATCAGTATTGGGGTATCTGGATCTTGGCAACTCAATATTACTTCTAAAAATTTAAGGTTTGGTAATTCTCTGACAACGTGAAAGGAATTAACTGGATAAGTATATGCATATATTATGCGATAGAATGAAGTAATCCAAACATTCCATGCATATTTCTGATCAAGAAACATTTTGTGAATTATGAAAATTAATATATTCTTATTTCAAAATCTTATGAAATATGACCTATATTAATAGTTGAACGAATAATTCAGGCATCATCAGAGATATGGGTTTCCAAATTCACAACTCATTCCTATCTTTTATTTATTTACAATATTTCAAATTTTACTGCTCTTATGTGGTTCTCACTGCTCTTATGTGGTTATCATTTATGTCATCTATAACCCAGCATACTATAAAGATCCGCACGGGCCGAAACTCTGAGGCCCGGGCCTTTTTATTTTTTTGACATGTATGGAACGGCCCGGACAAAACTCGATAAAATCAGGTCCTATCAAAAAAAAAAACTTTTCTGTGCAGAAATTGTTACTATATATTTTTCAGAGGTTTTATATTAGTAGTTAACAATTAGTTCAGTCGGTAACAAAAGGATCCGAACACTAGCAAAAATTCCTATATAAAAAAAGTAGAATTAATACAGTTTTGTTAAATAAATCCTTGTCGAATCCTGTTCTTAGACTGACTAAGAACAGAATTCGACAAGGTTTTATTTAACAAAACAGTATTAACTCTACTTTTTTTATATAGGAATTTTTGCTAGTGTTCGGATACTTTTGTTACCGACTGTAAGTAGATAAATTTGTTAGTGAAATTCATTATCACTAACAGACATAAGGCACACACAGACAGAAAGGCAAACCGAAAATATTTTTCATTTATAAGGAAAAGTATTAAAAATTGATTACTACTAAAAATCTACTTTCATCGATTTTCGCCTATATCCCAAAATGTATCTGAATCCTTTTCTGTGATCATGTAAACAAAACATTAAAGCTAATCCGAACATTTAATGTAACATTTTTTATATCATTACAGTTCCTTTCATGAGGTACATTCTGAAAAAAAAAAAGTAAGCGAAGAATATCAAAAAATTTAGAATGTCAATATTCGATAATATTAAAAATAAAATTAGACTCTGCACGTACTAGAATGACAGACAAGTTTACAGCTGTAAGTTATAGATAATTTCCGGTCATCGTTTACATTTCCCAGATACTTTCAGAAAATATGATTGTTGAAAAGAAATCAAATTTTAATTTCTTTATTTTCTGAGAATATATTATGTAAGGAAATTATTGTAATCATGAAAAAATTCGACTATGAGATTTTTATGCGTTTTAAGGTGTCTTGAATTAAGTTTTGCATTTTTTGCGGAAATGAATATAAAAATGTGGGTGGTTTTGACGTATCTATATGTTTTTAGGTTTCTTGAATTATTTTTTTTCTATTTCCATAGTGATGCATGTAAGTGCGTGTGTAATTTTGATGTATCTATACGTTTTGAGGTCTCCTGGATTCATTTTTACTTTTTTTTGGCCTGATTTATATATGTATGTGAGTGAATACGATAAAATGTAATGTTCAAATGAACTGACAGTTTGCAGGTATGATATAGGTCACCACCGCACGAATTGTACCGACTTTGATGAATCTAGCAATTATAGTTTTTTACAGTAACACAAAGAACAATTCTGTATCATTAGGACCTATGGGATCAAATTACACTACGCTGCTATATATATATTCCTACCATTGTTATGTAAAATGACCTCCTGAATCCAAATATGACTCCCATTTTGCCCAGTCACCCACCATTTTCTCGGGGCTTCACCTCCCCCCCCCCAAACATTTTTATCACTGTTGGTAATTTTATGGCCATGGAATTTGATTTGGAGAATTAAAAAGAATTAATTTAAGAGTTAAAGACAAAAAAAAAAAATACAATGTTTAATAAATAACAATAATAGATTAAAAAAAATCTAAGAAATGTAATACATAATTTCAATGGCAGATCTTTCTCCCCCCCAACTCTGTAGCCCCTCAGAAGATATTTAACAGTTAAAGTAATCCCCCCCCTCCCAAAAATCAAATTTATAGACATAAAATTACCGAAAACTAATAAAAATAGGGGGCATCCCTAAAAAACGGTGGGTGATAGGGCAAAATGGGCGTCATATTCGGATTCATGAAGCCATTTTACATAATAATTTGCAAAAATGGTGTTGGGGACAATTTTCATTCAGAGCAGTGTTATTAAAGTGCGATACCATCTAATCGCTATGTTCGAAGAAACTGAAAGTTGTAGGTATGTTACAGGTCCCCGTCTCGCACGAAATAAATGATTTCAATAAATTTAGAACTTATAGCTTCTTTTTTCTCAACAGTAACACAAAGAACAATTCCTTATAATTATAGCCTATGGAGGAGATTATTAAAGTGCCGTACCGTCTAAACGCTTTGTTCGAATGAGCAGAAAATTGTTAAGTATGTTATAGGACATCGTCACATGAACTGTGTAGAATTTTTATGAATACAACGCTTTTAATTCTTTTATAGTGGCCCAAAAGAAATTCGTTATCATTACGGAATATGAACTCTAATGATTTGAATTGCATTAATGTTTAAACTCAATATTCGATCAAAACAAAATTGGTAAGCATGTTATAATTTTTTATCGCAAGAACCATATAAATATACATGAGTGTACGAGTTTTATTTATTTATTTATTTATTTTTTAACAATATATAGATTTTTCCTACATTATGGTTTATGGGCTCAAACTATTTAAAGTTAAAGATTTAATAATGTTAAATTGTTTAAATAAAAAATAACTAAATAAATATTTTGATATTGCGAGCTGACTGTTTACAGTTCTTTTACAAGGACGCACAAAAGAATTTGGTTGCATTACAATCCACTAAATAACATACAACTTTGGGGAGGGGGAGAAATACTCTAATTTTCCCTTTTGTTTATTTAACGAGTTCTCTAATTTGAATAGATTTAAACTGTTAATTATTAAGTTTTGAGTTACAGTTTTTAATATATATATATATATTTTAAACGTAGTTGAAGCATTTTTCAATTAAATTTTCAATTTCATTTCATGATTTTTCTTTGATTTCGGGGTGCAACGTAGACCTACCTCCCCGTTGGTGCACCCTGGGCAACGTTCTCGTAACGGCAAAGTGGTCTACATCGTACGGCAGCTTCTGGTATGTCTTCTCAGCGCTGTATTTCGAAAAGCCTGGCAAAATTTATGTGAAAGACGGATTAATAAAGTTTTTTAAGATACTAACTAATATATTACATTGTAGTAGAATTCATATTTAAAGAGAGTAAAAAATAAAGCTAATCAAAAAAGGAAAAATTGAGTTTCCCACAAATGAGTTCAAACAATGAATTAATCTGAACCAAATTTGTAGAGAAGACTTATCTTAGAAATGCACTTTATATTTTTTGGCCAACTTGATTCGCCACCTTAATTCAAAAACCTGGTTATTTGAAAATTTCAAATTCACATAAAAAAATATTTAAAGGCTTATAACTCCATAGTAAGTAGCCCACATCAGTATCTCCACCATTAATAAATTTTATCCATCATTTTGTTTTAAAATGAGAGAAGGGGAGAGGGGGGAGGGTGAGGAAACTGGAAAACGCATCTGTCGGGAAAAGAAGGTGTCGGGAAACCGCACATGTCGGGAAACTGACCTGCTACACGCAGGTGTACAACTAGACATCATAAGTCACACATATAAATATGCAACATTCTACGATGATTCATTTTTGAGCTATGCGAAATACAAAATCCATTTCGCAAATCGGATTCCTATACTTCCTTTGAAACCTTTGGACGGCCCCTGCCCCCTGCCTGCCTGGGCTCGGCCAAGCTTAACGGGTTGGATGCCATCCGCCGGAGCGAATAAGTCGCCAGATCTTCGCGTGGAAGCTGCTGGGCAGCAATGTGACTAGAACGCCAAAGCTCAGGAATAGCAGATTATCGACTTCTGCTTTAGAGAGATAGCTCAATTTGTACACCACACCCTCCAATATAGCTACGGTGGAAACACACAGACGCGCTCCAGGATGTTAAGGAATTTGGAAAAAGTGCACTTACTAGCTGAGAGTCGAAATAACCGGAATTATGCAAAATTAAACAATTTTGAATTTAGGCAGGGAGGGAGAAAAAAACGCTGGGGGGAGCCGCTATAGTTAGTTGTGCACACAATAATTAAAGCCAAAAGAGGATGCCATTTGAACAGAGGAAGGGGACAACACTTAAGAATTGAGAAAGACGAGGAAGGAACAATGAGATTATTAAAAAAAATAAAATAATTACGTGAAGCCACTGGGGGATGGAAGATAGTTTTGGGCACATAGCGAAAATTGAGGTTTTTGAAGTGGCAAGGCCTAAATAAACCTAATTGGGAGGTAAATTACTATGCGCAAGGAGGCCGAATGGAGAAGAGAAAGAGGGACCATCACAATTTTGATCCACCACGGGGGGATGGTTCCCCGCGTTGGTAGCCCGACGACTGCTAAACGACCCCATCGAGCACTTGACGGTGCAGCACAGATTAACGAGGACCAGACACCGCCACACCCTCGTAAAAAAAAAGGAGAGAAAAAATAGATTAAAATAAATAAAATAATAAAAATAAATAAATAAAAAAAAACTAAATAAAAAAAAATATAGAATAAAAAAAAAATATATATATATACACATAGAATAAAAAATAAATAAAAATATAGAATAAATAAATTAAAGTAAGTAAGTAAATTAAAGTTGGTGCGGGTCAAAACTTGATGAGTACCAAAAAGAAATGTGACAGGAAATAGTTCTAGGCTTAACAAGGAAAGTATTACTCCTACAATTGAGAAAAGAAGTGCGTGTCAAAACTAGATGAGTACCAATCCTATACTTCTTTATACTTTATATAAGGAAGTAAAAAGGGTACATTGCATTGCATGACTTTAAAAGCCCCTTCCCCTTTAGTAGGAAAGAAAAGAAAACCCTTTATTTTACGAGAAAATTTATTCTGTTAGTTGTATAAAAATACTTGCTTTAAAAGGGGGGAAATATGGTGTGGCACTCGCACGACTTTCTCTTACCTTGAAATTCAATACCATGAAGACAGATTAGACATTAAGGGATAAGGTAACGAATACTGTTATATAAACCTTCATTCAAACAATTTAAATTAGGCTTCGGAAAAGCTTCATTTGACAAATAGTACTGTATGAGGGGGCTACTACACCCCCCCCTCAACCTCCAATTTCAATATTGTATTTACATTTAATGATAATTCAAAAGCTGTTATTAAATTTAAAAGTTCATTCCAAATTATTCAGACAACTTTCACCCGCACCATTCCTTGAAACTTATTAATTTTGATAAAATTTCTCAAGCAATAACCTTATATTAATTTCAAAATACAACATTTGAATTGCCTGAAACTTTTCTAATAAAAGACAAAGATTAAACGTTGAAAACATGACTCCAATATTTAGGAAACCTCAAAACGTGTGAATATATAAAAAACACACCCAGGAAAAGGAGACAAGATCGTCCACATGATACCACAGCAAATAATGACCGATATTATATCCAGTTAATAAATTGTCGAGACAGAACAACTAATGATACTCAGCTGCAAAGACAATTTCTTTTGGCAACAGGACGAAGGGTCTCATGCCAAACAATCCAAAATAGTCTTCATCAGGGTAATCTCTATGCACGTAGGCCAATGGTGTGTATTTCGTTGTCAGTAAGACACCATGTAGACCGAAAAAGGTTGGTTGTTAAACATAGAGATTGAATGCAAAATGACTGAAGTCAAATACTGTTTACTGACGAGTCCCGATTCACTTTAAAGTATGATATCAGACGTGTTTCGGCTTAATGAGAAAGGTACACTCGAAATAACCATATACTCCTTCGAAAAAGATCACATTACAAGCGAGGTGGTTTGATGGTATGGGCTAGAATTAGCATAGGCGGACGAACGGACCTGTATATCATTCGGAATAGCAATTTCACGCACTAAATATATGCAGACGAGACGAGATTCTGAGACCTCATACCGTACCTTACGCTTCAGCAATAGGCGATTCTTTTTTTTATGCATGATAATCCCAAATCATATACAGCTCGTCTTATGGAGAACTTTCTTGAAGCTGAAATAGTACAGCGTCTGGCTAACATGTTTTCCTGCTCTAAATCAGATCGATTATGTTGAGGACATACTCAGACGAAGCGTTGCTGCAAGACCAAGGCCTTCTTTTACTGTCCAAGACTTGAAGATCGCACTTCAAGAGTGAAACAGTATTCACCAAAGTTTTATCCATAACCTCATCGCATTCATGCCAAACAAATGTGCGGCAATCTTAGCAGTTTCAGAAGGGGGGGGGGGGGGACCACACGCCCTATTAAGCATCCTGTATCATTTCCAAACATTTAAGTTTGTCATTTACATATAGCAAATTTTTGCTCTGAAGCATAATTTCGTGTTTTTTTCTACTATTCCAAAGAATTAAAGTTCCCATACAATTGTTTTTTTTTTTTCTTCTTTTTTACTCTATTGCATTTTGCTACACGTGTATTCCCCTTTTATACCCATACATAGCTATCACGCAACGGTTTCTTCACTTTTTTGTTTGCTCCCTTAATTTTTTTTAGCAGTGTATTATCTCACTATATTCTAGTTCTTTTGTGTAGCCCTCTAAATGAACGATGAATGATTTTCATACCATATTCCACATGAAACAAGCTTTTATCCTATAAATATATATGTTCATTTTATTTGGTTTACTGAAGCTTATAGATGTTAAACTCTTACTTATTTGCAATTTACCCCGTGGACGTAATGTATTTGAATTCTCCTGGATATCCTCCTGTACACGAAACATTCGCTTGATCTCAACGAAAAGTTTAGTGCAGCATCTCTATATGATACAGATTTATAATATCGAGTTTGGAGTTCCTGCTGCTATTTGTTCTTGAAATGTGCTGATAACATACACACAGACCAACCGCTAAAAACGTGTTTATCGGAATCAGGAGATCCCCTCAAGACGGGTATAAATATAACAAACTCAATTTCGAAAATTTTATCCAAAAACAATAATTTCTCTAACATATATATGGGTAAGAGAAAGTAAAATGTGTTAAATATGACTTAGTCCATGCATTATCAAAGCATTTTTAAACTCTAGAGACAAAAGTTCATTACTTGATCACTCATTGATATTCCAATGTATAAATTTTTCTAGTGAAAAATTTAAAATTTTTCAGCTTCCTTCTAATAAAAATAACTTTTGAGAAGAGAACATTGATGACAATATTGTAAGTTCAATTGTGTTTTTTGACTGTAGAAGTTTCAGTATTTTGTATGAGCATGAAATAAAAATGGAATATTTTGAAATATTCAATCAAAATATTATTTCAAAAAGATTCCATTTCAGGATTCACTAATCATATATATAACTCATGTTTGTGAAAATTGCAACATCATGAAATAATTGTCAGAAATTCATGAAATTTATTCCACATATTACTGATAGGGGTGCAAATAAACTATCAAATGTACAAAACAAAACAAAAAAAATAATAACGTCTGAAATCATTATTTTGTGTGTCCACCACGCTGAGCGATGAGAGCCTGTACACGTCGTGGCATTGAATCATACAGGTTCCGAATGTAATCCTGATAAATGGCATTCCAGATGAGTTCGACTTGACGCCAAAGTTTAATCTTACTGTGCTCCCTAGCAGTTGTACGAGAGAGTCGCCGAACAATAAAATCCCAAACATAATCGATGGGCGACATATCCGGTGACTAAGCAGGCCATGTAAGAAGCTAAACCTGATGTGCACTGAAAAAGGCTTGAGCAGTCTGATAAACATGTGCACGGACATTATCCTGCTGAAATACAGCACCAGGAGTGCATCGAAGAATGGGAAGGACCTCTGGCTCCAAAATTCCCCTTATGTAGCGATCACTGTTGAGGTTGTCCGCAATGTGCACTACATGGGATCAAGAAATATACCCAATAGCTCCCCACACCATGATGCTAGGTGTTTACATAGTATGACGCTGGATAACACTGTGGGAGCAGATGTTCCCCCTGTAACGTCTGACGCGCACTCTTCCGTCATTGTACTGTACTCCAGATTGTAGCGAGATTCATCGGAGAAAATTTGTTGCCACTGGGCACGCCACGTGCTGTGTTGCTGAACTCATTGAAGTCTGAGGCGTCTGATTCAATGAGAGGGGAATCCTGCGTACAGGAACCCTTGCACGCAGTTCATGCTGCAGCAAACTGCGACGAACGGTGGAGCTAGACAACAAAACACCTATAGCCGTACTTCAACGTTGTCCTAACACATGAGAGGACGCTGTACTGTCCGTCACAGCCATGCGGATGATGTGTCTGTCGTCTCGTGCCGTTGTTCTACTGCCTGCCCCCACTGTCAGGTTTTCGGCTTGTTTGATTCTCCTCTGTCCATTTCTTCCAAACACGCATCATTGTTGTGACATTACACTGCGCGCGGGCTGTGATTTATCGATACGGAAATCCACCCTCTCGCATACCAACAATGCAGCCTCGTACGAACTCCGTTAGTTGTTTATATGGCATCCTCCACTTTTGATTACTGCCCACCAGTGAAACGTTAACCGCAGACAGCGACGATAAACAGACTTCAACGTGCCTTTACAGTCCTTTATATACCTAGAACAAGCGACTGGTAAGGAGTCTGTTCTCGTTCCACGCACGCGCAATCGCTTTGTAATTCTAATCATTTGCATGCCTCACCTCACTTTACAATTCCTTTAAGTTTGGTTCAATTTCCATAATCCCTTCATTGTGTTGCAATTTTCACAAACATGAGTGAGTGTGTACATATAAATTCTGCCTTTTTTTGTGTGTGTGTTTAAAGACTGAAACCATCTACATATTCAAATGATTAAATATATAAGTGAACCAATATACAAAATAAAAAGAAATGCTGATAAATTTTCAGAATGAGAAATCTTGCAGTATTTGACTTTCTTTTTTTTTACTTAAAATTTCTCCAGGAATAGGACACCGAACAAAGGCACTTACGTTGCTCAAAATGGGACTAATATACCAACCTCATTTTAAAGATTGATAGGATTCAGCTTGCTTCTTTGGGTTTCAAGTAAAAACTAAGCGCCAATATATTTTTTTTAAATGAAAAATATTAAAACAGCACACTCCTTACAAATGCGTCATGAAGTTCTGTTTTAATATTTCACATTCATTGGACATAAATTATTCAATTTTAAAAAATATCTAAGAAACAATAGAAGTGAAAATTATGAAAGTTAATATATTATTCAGCATTTTTATAAAAATAACATGGATTTTGAAAAATTATATATATATATGTGCAAAAAATTTATTATACAAAGTATTATTACTTTTATGTAAGTAAGAAATGAAATATTTACCATTATCACTTTGCTTCAAACTATGAACAGCGCCAAGTAGCACTTTAAATTGTTCCTGTTTTTCCTTTAACTTCATTCTTAATGCCTTTATTTTTTTGTCAAGATTATTAATTTCATCCATTATTGATTTAATTTTAATACGCGATTCATTAGGGTCTGGTAATTTTGCAATTTCTCTGGTGAGTTCTTCGTATTCTAAAGAAACAAATGAGAATTTTCTTAACAAAATTTTACTTTTATTAAAATATCTGATAACTTTTAATTATGAAACAAAATAAATTAAAAAGAATTAAGCAAGTGTTTATGTGAATTTAATTGCATGAATACGGAACAAAATCAGTACTATCTTTAAGGAAATAATCAAATAGAATAAGTTTTGTTTATGTTAAATATAAACCTGAATTTAAAAAAAAAAAAAAATTACGTGATTTGTATTTTTTTACCTACCTTTCATTACATTATCAGAAATAGTACTCAAAATAAATTAGATTCATCAAACACTTCAACTAATATGCAATTTCAATTTTTTTTTTTTAACTTTTCTTTACATTTTTTATTAACACTAAATTATAATGTTTAAATGATATTATCAAAATATCTACCGTTGCCTTCACAAGAAAAGCCGCAGTTTTTATGTACTGTTAGACTTAACTGATAGCAAGCATAGCCAATTATTTGAAATATTTCTTATTTAAGATAAATATTCAATTATGAGAGTGGACTAAATATAAATCCGACAAATCTTTATCAATGAAGTATTACTAACCAAAACAACGATGTTATACGCTTTGGTATGTTATGTAAATACGATATGTCGTTCTTGTGTGTACGTGTCAAATCAAAGAATTATATTTTCATCCACTTCCTATCCCCTCGAATCTGAAAGAAGGGAAACACAGAGTACGATCCCAGGTCACACTCGTCGACCTAGCCGTTCAGTTTTCGGTGGTTTTCACCAAAACTCGCGTGAACCCGGGCTACCCCCCCCTCCCCCCGAAAGACTCCAACAGAGGACATCCTTTATTAAGCCCAGGTCTCAAGTGTAGACGGTTGGCCTTAACCCGCCTCCCAAACACGCCAACACTTACTTCCTAATTTTACCTTTTCTATAAATGACTGGACGCTTGATTTTAGACTTTGTCAAATATCAAGAAAATTTGTTGAAGGATAAACCAGAAACTTTGGGCATATAAAAAACATGTTATGCCTAATTTCAGTAAACATTTTGCTCAAAAGGCAAAAATGGGCCAGTAAAAAAATTAAAGAAAACAATGTTTGGGATCACCATGTGAAAAGTAATGCTTGGAATCACTTTGTGGCTGTGACATGTGATTATGAAGCCTCTTATTGACTGTGCTTCTTTATACGAGACTGGCGCATATATTCGTGGCGATAATATTTTCTTAAAAAAAAAAATATGAAAAGAAAAAAAAAAAAATAGTATGTTGTGGCCACCATAATGTAGATTTTCTTCTATAGAAAATATAGACTTTCTTCTGTATTTTCCTATACATTTTCACTCAGTAAAAATAATTTCTTAAAATTATTTATTACAATTATCTTCATAATGAATGTACACTATTTTCGTTCTAAGAAGTAGTATAACACTAAATATCCAAAAAGGAGGTCAATTTCATTCAGTATATGATTTTTTTTTTTTTTTTTTTTTTTAAATGAAAAACATCGGTAATTTTATTTTAAATTATCGCGGATCAATCATTCGTTTTAAAAGTCTTCACGAGCTCTTTTGAAAGATACTCATAACGAAAATTAGCGATGCTCCTATATATATTATTACTTACAAACTTTGAATAAACACCATAAAATGCAATAAACTCGCAACAATTGTTTCGGGTCGAAAAAACACACGAACCTTCATCAGGCGAACAAAGTAAGCACGAGTGCTGCAGTCGACTGCAGCACTCGTGCTTACTTTGTTCGCCTGATGAAGGGTCGTGTGTTTTTTCGACCCGAAACAATTGTTGCGAGTTTATTGCATTTTATGGTGTTTATTCAAAGTTTGTAAGTAATAATTTTTACAACGCCAGTTTTGTGATGCTTCTTTATTAAATTTGCTCCTATATATACACTATATTTTTCTCAGTTGATTTTCTGTTTTCAAAGCTTATAGACGAGAGGTATCAGGCTCGATCCCAGGTCACACTCGTCGTCATAGTCGCTTTGTTTTCTCCAAAACTGTCGTGAACACGGGTTAGGACCCCTTAGAATGGGCCTACAATAAAGGCATTTCACTCCGGCCTAGTACCCTATCGTAATCAATAGGCCATAACACACAATTGCAACAAATTACCAATCACAACGTTTAATATGATTCAGAGTGAAACGCTGTCATTTTCATTATACACTGTTAAATACGCATTATAAATAAAATTCTAGCTAAAAGAAACTTTGAAATGGTGAACCATATAGCTATCGAATGACAGATATAATACATAGCAAATATAAACGAAGGTTATTTGAAGTGTAATTACAATTTTCACGTCAAGTGATTTATTTTTTCTAGCGAAAACAAACATAGTATTGTAACTTATATTTTAGATATCAAACTTTAATTGCTTGCAAGCAAAATGAGAAAATCCAATTCCACAGGTGGATTATAAATTGACTGAAATATAAAATTGAAACTTATTTAACACGATGAGAGCCATGTCAACCACCGGTGGTTGACAGTGTAAAATATGATATAAAACTAAAAATACTACATTGTTTTAAGAAATTACAGAAAATTTATTTAAAATTTACTTAATTTTTATCTATTACAGGATAATATCGCAAAGGAATTTTAATGGATTTCATTAAGAATTCGCGTGGCGCTCAACGTGTTAAATTCCTTTAAAACACACTATGTGATATGATCTTTAAAGCAATATGTACACTTTTTTTTCTGAGAAAGAAGGTCTTGGAGTAGCATTCAGATTCAAGTGTCCATCTCAAAACATAGCTCTTGGATGGTCAGAAAATAAATGGCATACACATATAGATTGGGACACTTAAACATTACTTGATTTTTATGAAATTCAAGGAAAATTTCTAAATTCCAAGTATAGTACATTACAAAATGTCCTGTGCATACAATTTTGTGTGCTACATGCAATTAAGAGTTTTTCCCAACATATACCTATATGCATTTCCAAATGTATTTAGTGCAACTCGTCCAGTGTGCTTTTGTCAAGCTAAGTCCTGTAAAACTCAGATGATAATTTTACATATTTTAAACAAAAATCATGAAATTAAATTTAAATCCTTTATCCAGTGATGAATTTGTGCATTCGGAGAAAAATGTATGCAAACACTACACATCGCAAATAAAATTTATAAAAAGCCACAAAAAGTTGAACATTTCCACTTTTTCTATAAACATTAAATCACAAAAACTAAATTCAAAACTGGTGTACAATCAATATATAGATTTTAAAACTTCTTAACACACCATAAATTTTAAGCCAGCACAACCGGTTTCGAAAGGACGTAGCCTGATGAAGAAAGGCTACGTCCTTTCGAAACCGGTTGTGCTGGCTTAAAATTTATGTTGTGTTAAGAAGTTTTAAAATCTATATATTAAATCACAAGTTGTTAAAATATTTTCTTACTCTCTTAAAGTTTTTGTAATTTACTTTTAATGGAGATTTTGAATAGAAGTATATCTGTTAAACAATTGAAATAAACACCACATGTACTTTTTTTCTAGATATTAAAAAAAAAAAAAAAAAAAAAAAGAAAGAAAGAAATCTGAAATTGAAATCATGTTTTTCGGTGATTGAAAATAAATATAAAAGCAACTGTGTTTTAAACAGCTGATCATAAAAATATATATTTCTATTAGTTGAAAGGTATATTCATACCATTTAACAACTGTTTTTAGACCTTTAATAATTTTTATTACCTAATACATGCTTAACAACATGAAACCAAAATGATATGAGCAATTTGTTTTTATCATAAAAAGTATTTAAAGATATTTAGTTACAGTCGATCAAGTTCTAAGTATAAAATTGCTTTTCATGGGCAGTAACTTTATTCCTATGCAACAAATTCTTTATTACACAAAGAGGATTGGAAAAAAAAAGTTTCAAGCAATGATCGTTACTGAAAATTATCCTAAGATAATACAGTTTTAACTATGGCCAAAGGATGACTACTTTTTGGGGGAGAGGATAAATTAGTGCCAACAAAATCAAAAACTAAACATATCAAAATTCAACCGTAGCTTAACATATCAAATTTTGGCGATTAACATATCAATAACTGATCACTGCATAATTATTTACTAAGTAAATGATATTTCTTACTTTAAAATGGTCAGATGTCAATTATTGCTTAATGGTTAGAGGTAATTGTCAAGGTTTAGACAGCGGTCCAGGTTCACTTTCTAAGAAAGTCAACTTTTACTCTGACTGGAAATAATCGACTCTCTCCTTCCAGAAAAAGCTATGTTGTCTTAATATATGATACAGCAGGTTATAAAATTTTTATCTGTACATTGATTCCAGCTAAACATTCCGATTTCCTGAATAAAATACGATTATATCAGATGAATGATGAAATATATAAATAATGAAGTCTGAATAATTTGCAACAGAGAATTTCTGCATGATAGGATTTTCTGCACGAATTTCTGCGTAGTGCCTCTTGACAGCGGACAAAAATGATTAAGATTAACACTGTTAAATACTAAAAATTTTATACAGCGTATCTATAAAAAGCCATGGATACAATTAGATTTTTTCTTCCAATGTGGATTAAATTACGTTGATTTTAAAATTTTAGTTTTTTTTTTTTTTTTTTTTTTTTTTTTTTTTTTAAATCACTAGATAAAAATAACTTTCTTGCAGATTAAATGTTGTAAAATAAAATTAGATTACATTTTTTTTTTCAAGTGACAACTTTCAAAGATTCAAACGTTTAAAAGAAATTATGTTTTTAAATAAGTATATTGAAAGAATGTATAAAGCAAGTGGAAAAAAGACTACCTTAAGTCTTTAAATCAATAATTAAACTTAGTACACATTTGGGAATGAATTTATATATTCTATTGAAACACAGAGCTTTACACATAAAAAAGAAATAGAAGAATTGGTATAAATAACAAAATATTTTGAAAATACATACGTTGTTTATTTTTTAATAATCTTTCTGCTTCTTTCAACTCTTGTTTTTTATCAGCAATAGACTGTTTCACTATTTCTATTTTTCTTTCTATAAAATAGAAAAATCTCATTTATCTGCACTATGGATAGATAAAAAGAAAAGTTAAGGTTATAAGACAGTGCCACTTATTGTTAGTCTAACAGCTTCATATTAAAGTTTAAATTATAATTTAATATTTGTCAAAAGGAAGTCATATCCGAAGTCTAAGAATAAAAATATTAGTTACTGTTCAGTATTTCTATGAAAATATGTAAATTTCTAAACAATGGTATATTTGCATTAAAGGCCTTCTTCACTCACCACCGCCGGAAGCCAAAGCTAATGTTATTCTATGGGAAATTTTTCTTTTCAAATAACTTATTAACTAATACATATTTTTAAATTATGTTTTCACATTCTGAAAATTCCCAGCTGTTAAATTAACGGACCTTTTTTTAAAAAATTATTATTTTTATTTTTTATATTTTATTTTGAAGCTGCAAACTACGAATTTTCAATATGTGCATTTTTTTCATTTTGCAATTTCAAAGTAAAGTATTAAAAATTTAAAAAAAAAATACTTTTTAAAAAAGGTCCGTCAATTTAACAGTTGGGAATTTTCTGAATGTGAAAATAGAATTTAAAAATGTGTATTAGTTAATAAGTTATTTGTAAAGAAAATTTCCCCATAGAATAACATTGGCTCGGGCTTCCGGTGACGGTAAGTGAAGAGGGCCGTTAATATGAAATATTCCATATCAGAAAAATGAATTTCTTTCACTGTTGATACAACTAAATAAAAAAAAAAAAAAAAAATCAACATTTTTAATGCTTGAAATTTAGATGCTGTAGTAATAATCTGATCAGACAGAATCATGTCTAAATATTTTAAATTGGAATGTTAACTGAAACCATATCAATCTGAGAACCCAGGTGCGAAAAAACAGATGACCTTCCATAATTTCTACAGCCTAAGTGTGTGTGAAATTGAAGATCTTACAAAAAGGACGGGTGAGAAAATGAGTCCTTTTTAAATATTAGCTGTAGACTGAACATGTCTACAGCTAATAAAAATACATTTGTTCATAAAAATAGGTATATATAATCATGATTGCAGTGTAGTGAGCTGTTGCTTATTTTAGTCAAATTGCTACTAAACCTGAGTATGCACCTTCAGTCAAATATTTTTTTCACAGTTTGAAAGACAATAAAACGTTGCTATTTAACTGAAGACTAAATTGGAATATATATAATTCTAATGATTGATGTTAAATAAGAAAGTGATGACAATTACAAAATATAATCCAAATTTACATCCCCCCCCCCAATCCATATTATATATGTTTACTGAAAATTAGTACTCACTATTAAAAAAGTTTTCAGCTTTTCAAAACACTTACAAAAAGAAAGAATAATAATGCCTAGTATAGTAATCAATTACAAAATAATAGAATGTGTTTCTGCTGGCCACTATCTATGGTTGCTAGTGGTAATGATCAAGGAAGTGACTAACTGTGCATAATTTAGTCTAATTTTAAATTAGAAGTATATAAACTACACCTACATCTGATGAGTATATTTCAAAGTTATGTTATCCAATATCAACAGTAACAATAAGTGAGCAAAAGAAATCTCTAAAGTATGTGCACTGAAAATTCTTGTATAAGTATTATATCTAATAATCAAAATTCATTTATTTTACAAAAAAGGTTTTAAAAAACTGAATTTGAATTAAATTATTTTATTAATGATGGCTTCATAATAAAATAATATTCCTCCAAAATCAAATTTACATGAAAAATTATTGCTCTTGTCAAATATAAAACAAGAAATAAAAACCATGCAGTACGCATTGATTAGTAACTTTCCAACTGTACGTAATTCTTGTATCGTATAACTTTTACTATTCTTTGCTTCCGTTATCACACAACAGACAGAAGGACTGAAAAATACACACATAGACATATTGCAATGGTGCGGCGGAGTGATGGTCAACAGTTAACTTTAATTTTTTTAAAGTTCAGGATAAATCAAATTGTTTGTCATCTCAAAAATTCTTAACCCGTAAGTTTTTATCAAAATCATTTCCGTGCAAACCAATCTTCTGCTATATTCTGCAACCGGCGGACTAAGGGTCAATAGCCAACTCATGTTTTCTTGAAGATAAGTTTGTTTTTTCACCTAAAAAAACCCTTAACAACAAAATTATTCTGACTGTTCCCACGGGGATTTTTACCATATCTGTTTCAACGTAAAGCAAATTTCTCCAATATTTTGTAACGGTGGAGTAAGAATTACCAGCGAACGAAATTTTTTATAAGACAGATTGGTTTGTCATAAAAGACCTTAGTGTTTATCAAAATCATTCGACAAATTGCCGAGAAAAAAAAAACAAGTTTATGACATAAATCGCACCTAAATGAGGATTAACTATAAAAATCAAACTTTTCTTAAGATGAGAATAAGATTTGCTTCGTTTGATATAAACTAAGGGTAATTTAAATTTTGAGTGCCGATACATATTCTCATCAACTTTCACAAACCATCAATTAACTTTTTTCTTAATAGAAATTATTTTAAGACTTTTCCCCCTAGACAGAAAACTTTTTATATAATATAAAAGCCAACAAAAATTTTATATTTCATAAGTAAATAAACTTTCTTTGACATAACTTACCAGTTTCATTTATAATTCCTTGAAAATATAAAATTTCAGATTGATGAACTTCTTGTTCTTGTTTAGATCTTTCCATTCCTAACTTAAGCTGATCCAACTGAAACACGAGTGTGTCAAAACCTCTTTGTCTAAAAATCCATAAAATTAAAAGCATTAAGAAAGTATTGATAACGTTTAAAAAAAAAAAAAAAAAAAAAGTTAAAGCATTCGCATAATATTTATTAGCCACGCTTTTCGGGATGATAAACTTTTGATAACTAACAGCAATTTCAAGTATTTTTTAAATCAATAGTGTGATTATAAAATTTTACACAATAGTTCATCCTTCATTCAAAAAATTCAATTATCTTTCATATGTATTCAAAATATAGTATTTCTGGTTGCATTAAGAATATGTATTAATGATGCAGGTCATTATAAATCCCTTATGAAAGAAAGAAAAAAAAAAAAAAAACTGCATTAGTTTCAGTTACTCAGTAAAAGTAGTAGAATCTAAATTCTAATATGCCCCCTTTCACAGTATATTTTAGTTGAAGTAGAGTTATTTTATAGAGCACTATGTCTAAATGACAGATCACTCCCCCCCCCCTCTTCATCGGAGATATTGAATGTCATGGCACTAATTCGAGATTAAACTCGGCTGTATATTTGATTTTAGTAGGTGATCAAATTAGAAATTATTTTTACATTTTTTCGATTTTCTAAAAAAAATTCTAGATGAAATTGCCTGGAACTTCAGACATACAAAGAACATTTAAAAACTCATTTCCTTATCGATTTAGTCCAAGGTGCAATTACGGGACCACCACAAATCGAAGAAGAGCAAAAATACTTTTGATCATCCTGTATCATAAAAAGCTACAAATGACTTAACTTTAACACATTGTTGCACATACTTATGTACAATATTTATGTTTTGTTGTGAAAATTGCACAATTTGGGGAAATTTTTTTTTCTTTCTGTTTAATCAGAAAATATTTTGGCAAGTTTTTTGCTTGTAACTAGAACGGATTTCCATAAAATTCGCAAAAAAATTCACAAAACATTAGATAAACATTATTCTGAAACATAAAATTCACACGTATGTTTGCTGAGATATGAGTATTATATTTAATATTTTTTAACTGCGCATGCGTGAATAGAAAAATTTTTATTACATAGGTTGAAAGCTGAATATATTGACCGCAACTTTTGTCAAAGTTCATTTGCATAAACCAAAAATTCAGCAAATTGTCGGTAAAAGAATGATTTTAAGTATTTTCCAGAGTTGAAATTTCATAAGGGGTTTTTACTACATGCTGCATATTTAATTTGAAGATCCAAAAGTTTTTTTTTTTTTTTTTTTTTTTTTTGAAAAACCCCTTATGAACTCGCAATTCTTAGTAAATAAAACAAAAATATATTAGAGTTACAAGCCTATAATAAGTTTTTCACAAAAAGAACTAAAAATTAGGTATTCAGTGGTAGGTTTGCGTGCCTGTTAACATAACTCGCAAACAACCGGATGTAAAAAATTCGGTATTATAAAATATTACTTAAACTTGAATTAAATGGATTGGACAAGTAGTTGATATAGGTTACGGGAAACATAAGAGAATTTAAACATATTTCGTCTATGGTTGAAATTATTCGTTGGCATATATTAACTTTTGACCACACTTAAAATTAGCACTTTCTACAAGAATAAAACATGTTACAAATAAGATATGGTACGGAAAACATTCACCATTAGTTAACAGAGCCCCCCCCCCCCCCCCACACACACACACAAAAAAAAAAAAAAAAAAAAAAAAAAAAAAAAAAAGCCTTGTAAAGGATTATAGTTTAATATGGCTCGAGTTGTATTTCAAGTCTCGTTATGCAGTTTTCTAGCTGTCTAAATTTACATCATAGGGTGCATACTACTAAAAATTAAGTAATACGTTTTCTTTTGATGTAATTACGCATTTAAATTTTCTTAATACAAAAGTGAAATTTTTAGTGGTTGATCTGCGAATCTCCAGCAGTTATCACTAATTATTCCTTAAAATTTTGATAATTTGAATATCATGAGACTTCCTTTTGAATATTTTTATACTACGAAATGTAAATTGCAAAAAAATAGTGTGGTTAAAATTTTTTGAATAATTTGAAGTAATTTTTTAAGAATAAATAACCTTTTACGTTTTATGAATGAATGTAGATACAATATTCCTTTGGGAGGGAAGACAGGTATTGTAGTACCGGTATCCCCCCCCCCTTCTCATTCAGAAATATATACCTAATGAAATTTTTAAAAACAGGTTAAAATGTTAGTACAGGGTGTGGTGCGAGTGCCACACTAGACTAAAAGCAATTGAGAAATTACAATTTTATGAGATTGAATTTTGAAAATAAAATACTTAAAAACTTTGTTGACAATTACATTATTCAGAAAATACAGAAAGTTAATTTTAACTGCCTTGATTGCAACTACGTCTGTGAGAAATGCGTTGTGAGAGCTAAAGCTCCGGCGCTAAATGGTCGCAGCGGCTCGAAACCGGTACCAGAAGACGTGGAATTTCTTCGTCTCGACATCGCAATAATTTGCTAAGCGATGTGACCGTAATTAGCGGAGATATTAATTAAAATGTCCACCTATGTCTAATCAAAAAACGATTAAAAAAACAGACGACCGTAGTTTTTACCCTTAACCGCGTTCCTCAAAAGAAAAAGCGGAAAGAAAATTTTACGGGTTTTTGTAAAGCCATCGCAGCTCAACGGTTCCAGATATTGAAAATACGCCTGTACCACGAGAAAGAGCATTTATTACCGATTCTTACGGTACAAATGTTTTTGAAAAATACGAATTTTTTTATATTCTTAAAAACAGTTTTAAAAAGGGTCCAAAATTTCTCTTTCTCGATCGTCTTTTTTGAATCACCCTGTACGAAAGTGTAATAGTCCCATTTCTTAACAACTGGTATATTTTGAAAGATCATTTAATCATCTTTCGAACCATATAAGCATTTGAACAAAATACGGATTAGCGATCCATATTTTTAGATTTTACGAAACATCGAATTTTTCACAAAACATTTTATAACTCAAAATCTTTTAGAGATTTTTTTTTTTTGGGGGGGGGGGGGGGGAGTATATAGACCTCGATTAGACAAATCAGATCTCAAAAGATTTAGACATTATTTCAAAAACTGAATCAGTTATAAATTTTTTAATTTTACGCATAACGCCATTGACTTTAATGAAATTCTCGATGCAGGCGTTCCGTGTTTGCCGGTCGTTGGATTACCATGGCAACTCCCAATATCTCCAAAGAGGAGCGAAAGCAGAAATGTTTTTACTTCCTGTTTTACTGATTGAGGTCACGTGTATTTTTACTGTGATTAAAAATTGCAAATTTCAAAATTCTTCAATTTTCCTTTGTCGCACACAAAACTTACTATACAGAGTTTTCATCACAAGACAAAGTTGCAGTTCAAATTTCATCGATTTCGGAGAATAAACAAAAAATTTACATTTTAATTGCAAATTAAATTTTATTGTAATACGTATATTTCAAATTCTGATTCTGATTAAATTATTTTTAATAGATCATTCGAAAAGATATTTTACTTTATATTATCGAAAGTGGGATTCGATATTGCATCTGATTTACACGTTTTAGGGTCTCCTGATTAGGTTTTCTTTTGTATCTCAGCTACTAATTAAAATAATTTCATAAGTAATACATCATTTGAAAGCTTTATTGATTTGGAATCAAACAGCAGATTACAAAAATTTCTACCGCCAAATGGCACTGCAATATTTTAAAATTTCAATATTTCAGTTTCTAATTATGATTAAATTATTTTTAATACATCATTCGAAAGACATTTTAAAAGTTCTTTTATATTATCGAAAGTGGAATTCGAGTTTACCTTATTTACACGTTTTAAGGTCTCCTGATTAGGTTTTCTTTTGCATCTCAGCTAATTGAGTTAGGCCGTTCAAGCTGGTATATGTAGGTTAATTAGGACAGGCTGGAAGGGTGGGGAAGAAATAGGCGCGCGCAGCGCGCGTATCCCCTAACCCCCCAGCGCGCACGGACTACGCTACCGAAGGCAGTGGGACCCGGTCCAACCCGATGAGAAATGAATTTTTAATTTTCTTTTCTTAAGATTAAAAGTTTGAGTTGAGAAGGAATATGTGCGCGCAGCGCGCATGGTTCTGAGCTGCCGAAAGCAGTGGGGACCCGGTGTGAGTTTTTACCCGATCAGAAATGATTTTTTTTAAAATGGGGCACGAAGGGTCAGGGCAGGAATCCGCGCGCGTAGCGCTTGTATCCCTTAACTTGTGCGTGCGCAGCGCGCATGGGACTGCGCTGCCGGAGGCAGTGTGGACCCGGTGCAACTTTTTAGCCGATCAGAAATGATTTTTTTTCCTTTTCTTAAGAATAAAAGTTACTGTTAGTGATTAATTTAAAAATACTGACCCGCTAGTGGCTGAAGCTCGCTAGTTTGAGCTATAAAATTTGAACAACTAATTACGAATCGCTAGTCAGACTTTTTTTAATATATATAGTTCAGCAAAAATAAAAATGTCGTTATAAAGAAGTTTTTTTAGTCAAATTTTTTCAATCATGTAATGAAAATTTGGGTGAAGTCTTAAGCTTCTAGAGATTAATTTTGCAATAGATTTCAAATTAGGATTATAAGAACAAGTTAATGGGGAAAAAAATATGTAGGTTATTGCTTCTTCTCTTCTAGAAAGGCGAAAGTCAATATTAAGGCAAGTATTAAGGTGAGTCATAAGGAAAGCATGAACCAGTAAAATTCCCATTGAAACCAAACCATATAACATGTTCTCGTAACGGCATATTTTTATTAAATAATTGTTTAGATCTAACAAATAAATAGCTTTATTTCATATATTAAAATTGTACTTGTTTATTTCATATAATAAATCATGATGGAATACAAAGTATATGTTTTTTATATTATGTTTAAGAAGAAAATTTTATGTAGATTTTTATTAAATGCTTTATAGAGTGTAATAAAACGAATTATTAAATCGAATATGTACATAGGTATGATTCTATGACTTCCGTATTATACAAACGTAATTTTACCTGTTGCAATCATTAGTTTTTAATTTATTACAAACCCAAAAGGTATAAGTCAATTTTTCTGCAGTGCGGCTTTTTTTTTTTTTTTTTTTTTTTTTTTTTTTTTTGTCGTTTAGTTTATATTAACCAAATTAACATCATTTCGAACACTACTGCAAAGCTTTTTTTTTTTTTTTTTTTTTAATATATTCAACAAATTATACTGCATACTACAAAACCAATAAATACACATTTCACATTAAAAAAAAGCGACCAGCTCAATTACAAACGTCTCTTCCACATGTAAAACAAAAATCCAAAATGGCCCACTGTTGCCATAATTAAAAAAGAAAAACCAAACTAAACATATGACGTTCACCGAACAAGCAAAATTGTAAAACAAATATATATATACAACAAAACTTTTTGTTAAAAGAAAAAAAAAACTCAGACTTATCCTGAGTCTTAGGAGAATAATATTTTTTTTTTTTTTTTTTACAGCCGCCAAAAATGCATTACACATTTCATCATTCAATGACTGGCTTTGCCCTCTTCTCCACATATATTCAAACAAATAACTATCAAATTCCCCCGCTACGTGGTTCGTATTTTTCATCAAGTGCCGCTTAATAGCGAACCACGTGTCTTCAATTGTATTTGTATGAGCGCCCATCTCGGGATCCTTAAAATGAAGACTGTGTCTCACTTTAAAATGCTGAAAACCCAATCTCTCCAAACCGCCATCTGACTTCCAGCAATCTGAAATAATAATGGATCCCCGATGAACAAACTCCACAATAACACTCTGCAAGCTCTTTTTAAATCTATCTGCAACCTCTTAAAAAAACACTTATTCGATCCCCTTTCAACCATACCTATCACCCAGTGCCCCTCCACATACTTCCCTCTTCAGTACTTCTTTTTCCCAAACTTACTCTCATCCACTTCCACTATACACCTTCAGCGCCAATCGCAACACTTTCTTCCATCACAGACGTCATACAAACATCACAACAAAAGACATACCAATCAACCACTGCATGATCAAACCATAGATATAGTAATATATAGATTGATCATTGGGGAGAAAAAACAGATTCCTTTTCACTTGGGAAAAGACTGCGATTTTACCAAAATATGGCCGTCTTTCCCAGAGTCAATACACACGGGAATACTACACACGAATATTTTAGCAAATAAAATTTACGAATAATTATTTACTAAAGGTGAATGAAAAACTCCAAATACAGTTTCAAATTCATTTTTCTTTTTTTTTTTAACCCTCTGTAACTCATGACCTTTAATATTTTTGTGTTCATTTGTTTCGTAATAATTGGAAAAAAATAAAATACACGTGTTTCAGGTTTTTTTTTTTTTTTTTTCTCATAAATTTCGAAAAAACAAACAAAAACACCTACAGGCAACAAACACTTTTTAGCATAAAATCCTATAAAATACGTGAAATTGGGTCAAAATCAATATTATACAATGAATTTGAAACACTTACCTCTTCACTGTTTCAATATAAAACACAAAACACACGAAAAACTATTTTTTATTATTTTTTGAATCAGAGCCGGTCCGCACTTGTCGTTAGTTACCCACTGTCGAGTAATGAACTTCAACTTACGACATACGGCGCCATCCAGTTGTGTTTCTAGATACTAGATTCTCTAACTGTGAGTGTATACGACAGGCTACAGTGCGTGATTACGTTGTAGAACCGATTCTTTGAATTTGAACCACGATCGAACGGTATGTTGCCTACAGTCTACAGTATGGTACAGAGGGTTAATACCACTTAATGGCTGATTCCAAAGCTTTTTTTTTTTTTTTTTTTTTTTTTTTTTTTCCCGGCTTCAAAATTTTTTGCACGATAACATGGGGAGAATAGATCTATATATATTACTATATCCATGGATCAAACACTTTTATCTCTTGTATAGCAGACTCATTCGTCACTTTAAAAAACCAATATCTTGTAATAACCATAATCTTACACATACTCAAATGGCTCTGGTTAAACCAGGAACCTTTCCTCACACTCCTATTAACCCTTTGCGACGCAATATAATTCGGATCATTTAAATTATACTGCCACCGGAATTCATGAACTAAATTAAACTAAAAGAATTTTTAAATTTTAAGGTTTAAAAAAACCGGCCTTTTCTGCTATGTTATAAAGGTAAATTTTTGCTAAAAAATTTCCGGGATGAATTTTTGCAACTGGATCTTAAATGTTGCGTCCTCGCAGCGAGGACAGCGCGTGTTAAGGGGTTAACATCATGCGCATTCACTTGCATCACTCACATCATGCGCATGGTCTAGGACTCAACCCTAAGGATGATCTGAAGACATGGTATCTTTATTTCATCCTCAGCAGAGGATATATGAACCCCCCCCCAACCCTTCGGTGACCGCCAGAGATATTATTTGGGATGGAAACATAAAGGTCATTGTGTACACGACGGATTTTTCGTGCACCAGCCACTATTCATGCACATAACGGTCTTCAGCCGTCTTGGATATCGAACCTGCAATCTCCAATTACAAGTTTCATGTTCTACCGAACAGGTTATATGTATGCACACACACAAGTATTGGATTATACTTGTTGTGAGGTTATGTTGTTTTCAGCAATTCCTAAACCGACATCCTTGCCACTGGAATAGAGCTCATATAAACACAGCCTGACTCATGTTGCCCAAACAAAAATTTAAAACTTTCTCCTTTTTTCATTTCTCGAAACTGTGCCCGTCGAGATACATTCCGTAAATAGTTTGGACAATGACAGTCGGCAACAAAATTATTGAAGCACTGGCAATATTTCCTATTTAAAAGATGCATACCTAATACTGTTTTATTAAGTAAATATTTGTCAAGTCATGATTTTAGTCTTATGCTATTTATAAAAAAGTAAGATAAAAATTAGCGATGAAACTTAAGGAAAAATTTGGATATGTGCTTCAATAATTTTGTTGTGTGTTACCGACTATAATAATTAAATGTTTTCAAGCTAAACAAGGAAAACGAGTATTTTAAAACGCAACAGTTTATTGAAAACTTATGTATGGGAGGACTTGTTATTCACTAAATGATGTATTTGATTATCTTATGTGAAATGAAAAGAAAGCGTAGAGCGTGTGTTTGCCTAAAATACTAGTGACAATTAAACCTAACTATCAACAATATATTTTTCTGTACATTGAAGTGGCTTGAATATGAAACTTCCTCCAGCAAGTCGCGTGTAAGCTCTCTAAATTTGCTCCGAAAAACTCCTCCTAAGAAAACTTCGTTTGAAAATCTCACTATTTAAATAGATTGTACCGGGAGTGAGTATATTTTACGTCTACTCTAGGGGCAATTGGAAATGTCTGGGACACACACTTAAGTGTAGTCTGGAGACCTGCCATCATAATTTTTATCCTCCATGGAGGGGATAGACCATATCGAAGAATCATTTTAAATGATCATAATAGAACTTCAAGCAAATTACTTTCCAATCCAACTACAAAAAAGCCATAACTTCGATAAAACTTGTAACTCTATTAAAAGTCATAATTCCGTTCGGAATGGCCTTCGCAATTCAACAATTCCATTTAATACCTTGCTTTAACGAACAAAGCAGTTTGAACTAAGTAAGCCTTCGTATACAGATTTCGTATAGCAGACGCTCATTTCAAAATACACTTTCAGTACTGTTTCAACAAATATAAGGGTAGCCAGGTCGGTAGAGCACTGAGCTCGTAACTGGAAGATTGCTGGTTCGATACTCGAGCCAGCCAAAAACCATCGTGTACGCTGGCTGGTCCACATAAAATCCGTCGTGGTCACACTGTCCTCCATGTTCCCATACAAATTATACCTGAGGGGGAGCAATACTCTCCCAGGGAAGCTATGGCTTCAAGAATTTTTCACCCTGGAGGACCAAAATTGTGATGGCATGTCTCCAGATCAACCTTAGGGTTACGTTCCAGACCGTCGTCAATTACCCATAGCGCAGTACCAGTGCGACGATAAACACAACCAACCAACCGACATTCACAAACATATTCATGTGCTAAATCGGTTTGCTCCACGTACTGCCAAGAAAACAATAACGCAGACTGGGCAGAAGGAACAACACGAGAGTTTGCTGTCTTTGGCGAATTAGCATCCTAATGGCATCAGGCAGTTTCAACTGAATTCCAACTATTCGAGGGTTAGCGCACGCTTTCCACCGGGTTAAACCACTGAGCTCAAGTACAATTGGGGAAAATGCTAGATCGGTTTGCGTGCCGTTTTTGAAAGGTTTGTCTTCCGAGTGTTGCACGGCAGAAAGCATTTGATATCTTTATATTTCAAAGTAAAATTGTGTAAAGGTTGTCTGTTCGAACAACCATATGCTAAGCATATTACAATTTTAAATTTTAATTCTTTAAAGAGTATAATAGTAATAGACGACCCGACAAATGTTGCCTGCCCTGCAAGGTTTGACTCTGTACGGCAAATGATTGCAGAAAAACTGGCACGCACAAACACTGTCTAAAGGGTATTGGAAGCATTTGCTCCAGTTGTTCTTCAGCTCAGTGGTTCAATCTTACCGAAGCGAAGGAGCCATCCCCTCCACAGACAATGAAATACTGAATGGTATATCTCGCAATATTGATGTGGAGAAATGAAAGGATAACATTTGATTATTTCTGTACTGATAAGTATAAAGGATTTAAGTCCATATTCTTGATTTTTCCGGAGACGAAAAATAAAGTTAAACTTACTAAAAACAAATTAGAAGAATCGATTAGGAAAAAGGGATGTCGTTGATTTATACCCTTTATACCATTCAACGATTGTCAACCTTCATTTAATAACGGGAAAAAATTGAATTAAATAGTTTATACAATAAATGAATGGTAAATTTCTAACTTGAACCTTTTTTTACCAATGGATTTTCTCAAAGACTAAATGACATAGACTTAAATACTTTATACCAATCGATTGAGAATTTTTTTCCGAGTCTGACTATGTACTTAACTCAAAATCGATATTTTTGGACTTAAATCCTTGATACTTATCAGTACAGATTTTAAAGTGCGATTTTTATTTACATATTATTTATATTTTTTGATAATTTATAAAACGATGGTTGGTTGATTGGTTGGGTTTTACTTCGCACTAGTGCTGCGCAGTGGGCAATTGGCGACGGTCTGGGACTCACTCATAGAGGTGGTCCGGAGACATATCACAATTTGTATCTTCCACGGAAGGATGTGTCCCCCAGTTCGGTGACCCCAGATGTATAATTTTGATGGGAACCTGGAGGACATTCCGGCCACGGACAGATTTTACGTACACCAGCCACCATTAGTGTACACGACGGTCTTTGGCCGGCTCGAGTACCAAACCCGAAATCTTCCAAATTACGAGCCCGGCGTTCTACCGAGTGGGCTGCCGCGGTCCATTTGTAAAACGATGTGTAACTTCTTTTGATATTTGAATGCATTTTTAGAATTCTTCGAATACTGTGAATGAACTCAGCGTGAAGTTGAGTATTTGAAGTCATTAAAGAACCATGCAGCCCACAGAAATTTAAAAATGTGAATAGGAAAGAAATTTAAGTTGCACAACTTGAATATTTTCTTTTGTAAATTTTAATGCTTATTTAATTACTTTTAAAATTATATCTTTATTTTGAAATTTAATTTATTTTGTTTTTGATGTTGAAACATGGAAGTTATGAATATATATTTGTAGTAAATATTATTGAAATATTACAGTTAAGAATTATTTAAACAATCTTTTTTTTTTTTTATCGTCTGCCTTAACGTATCTCATTCTGAATGGAAATACGTAACAGGATTGGTGTCGATGTTAGGATTAAGTCTAGTTGTCCACACTAGGGACTTGGGCAGAAGGGCGGATGCCCTCACTTGGGATCTTTCTAAAGGGTCCTAACCCGTAGTTATGCGAGTTTCATAGAAAACCACGGGAAATTCCGAATGACTAGGTCTGCGTTCGGAATCTAGGATCAAACCCGACACTTCCCATCTACCAGATTTGAGCGCAAATTCACTCGGTCACTGGCGTGGCTACGAAGCGGTCATCGCCTCCGTGTACAGTCGGCAGCAAAAGTATCCGAGCACTAGCCAATAATTCCGATATCAAAGTACACAAAACTGTTTTGTTAAATAAAACCTTATCGAATCATGTTCATAGATTGACTAAGGACATGACTCGACAAGGATTTATTTAATAAAGCAGTATTAAGTGTACTTTTTTAGAGAGGGATTATTGCTAGTGCTCGGATGCTTTGCTGCCGACTGTAGGATCAAAACTGCCATGTCATGTCTCGGGACCACCCTTAGGGGTGAATCCCAGACCGTCGCAAATTACTCATAGTGTAGCACTAGTGCGACGTAAAACCCATTTAACCTCAACCGAACAGAAACCGAATGATTTTTAGGTTGCTATATAGTAAATTCTTATCCTTTGTTTGTTGTCGAGGTAGAAAATTCGCCAAAATGTAAACAAGTAACACGGGACCTCTGTTTTCAGATTATGAAACTGTTTCAACATTACTGATAAGAGCGCGCGTCCTCCCGGATTAACGACAATCTGAGAGGTACACAGGCAGGTAGGTTGGGTTTAACATTGCACTGTCACTGCTCTATGGCAACGTTTTGCAGTAATAAGTACGTCCCTACGCTTAAAGTACATGAAAACCAAAATAAACATCGCTAAATACCTCACCCGCAATCTGCATGTAACTTTAAAACGCACAAAATTTCATTTCGTAGCGATCAGTAATACGTACGTCTGTACGCTTCGCGTACATGAAAACACGAAAAAAAAAAATACGAAACATTGAATAAACACCATAAAATGCAATAATCTCGCAACAATTGTTTCAGGTTGACAGAGCACATGACCCTTCGTCAGGCGAACAAAGTAGGCACGAGTGCTTCAGTCAAAGTGGCAACTTGTACGCAATATTTTAAAACACCAGTTCTGTTGTGCCCTCATAAAAAAGGGGGGTCGCGGTAGCCCAATCGGTAGAGCGCCGAGCTTGTAATTGGAAGATTGCGGATTCGGTACTCGAGTCGGCCAAAGACCATCGTGTACACTGATGGTGGCTGGTGTACGCAAAATCTGTCGTGGTCCCTATGTCCTCCACGTTCCCATCAAAATTATACCTCTGGGGGGTCGCTAAAGCGGCAGAGGCATCCCTTCTGTGTAAGATCAAAAATGTGACGGCATGTCTCCGGACACATCTAGGTGTGAGTGCCAGACCATCGCCAGTTGCCCATTGCGCAGTACTAGTGCGGCGTAAAACCCAACCAGCCAACCTTATGAAAAAAAAAAAAAACACTGACTACCTCACCCACAATCTGCATGAATCTTTAAACACGCACGAAATTTCGTTTCGCAGAGATAAGTAATACGTACATCTGTACACTTCGCGTACATGAAAACCAAAAAAAATCACTAAATACCTCACCCGCAAACTCCATGAATCTTTATAACGCACAAAATTTCGTTTGGCAACTACCAGACACGCAAAAATCACACAGCTTCAAAACATCATGGTGAGGTTACCACATTTCATACATCGATCGTTCAACGACGGATAAACATCGAGGGTGCCAAGGTTAGCATCTTTATCGACGATCGGAAACAAGACGCCAAGCAGTGTGGCAAAGCACATTCCATCCTTCATTTATTTTATTTTTAAAAAAATTAAGTTTTTTTCAGTTTCACAAAGAAAAAAAAAATCAAAATTCGATCGAGGCGGGGATTGAACTGAAGACCTTTACTCGACCCAAATAATCTGGCACTGTTCCACACTTTTATGCTTTTCAAGACTGTTTCGTTGATTTTGAT